>LQRL01180861.1:13300-29501 GCA_001703475.1 Hydroides elegans | reverse complement strand
GGTCATTTAAAAATACAATAATGGGGAAAACCGAAACTGTTGGCATTTAACGGATAAAAACATGAATATGGGTGATCTCCACAAGAAAGAGCCAACTGGCGAAACGTTATTACAAAGGAAAGCCCAGTGGGCTGGGCTTTCCAAAAACAGAGTAACATCTTGCATCATCACTCACTTCTTGCTGAAGACATCTCTTGAACTGACGAGACCAGTTGGCAAAAGTATCCTCAATTTATAAATTAAAGAAAATATGCTTTTATAAGCACGAGCTCATAAAGCACATCCAAAATTCTTTTGAGAGGCAACCGACACGGCCAGTGAAGCAAAAAGATGATTTTATTACATTAAATTATGCTTCTATAAGCACATTCCAGATACTTTTGAGACACAGCTGACAAGGCCAGTGAAACAAATATATCATTTAACTTGCCAATTCCAAATGCACCAGGCTCCCCAGATAGGTGTTAACACATCTCTATTAATTTGCTGATTAATATGCTGATATAAGCATGATTGCTTATAAATATGCTTATATAAGCATGATTGCTTATTAAAACACATGCAAAATGTTTTTGGAGGGCAGCTGACGAGACAAATGGCGAAAAAATATCATTTCACTTATCTAAAAAATAATTTGCTTATATAAGCATGTTTGCTTATATAAGCACATACCACGTTCTTAAATGATAATATCTTATATCATCACCCACATTTCCTCATCTGAATATAAACTTTTCACCATTTTTATAGTGCTCTAAAATCGACAATTTTCAACCGATCGAGATGACACCATGACGAGGCACGACTTCAGACCTTGGTTTATATGTGTAATAAATCTAAAATCTCTCGCTCAATTCATTCATACCCAACTCGCGTGCACAAAGTGCTTGGCATCTGAAAAAAAGTTTAAAATCGACAATTTTTAAAGTGCTCGACAATTTTCAACCGATCGAGATAAAACCTTGACGAGACACGACTTCAGACCTTGGTTTATGCGTGTATAAAATTTGAAACCCCTAGCTCAACTCCTTCATACCCAACTCGCGTGCACAAAGTACTTAACATCTGAAAAAAAGTTAAAATCGACAATTTTTAAAGTGCTCCAGAATCGACAATTTTCAACCGATCGAGATGAAACCTTGACGAGGCACGACTTCAGACCTTGGTTTATACGTGTAAAAAATTTGAAAGCTCTAGCTCAAATCCTTCACACTCAACTCGCGTGCACAAAGTACCCCACATCAAACGGGACAGACAGACGGACGGACAGACGGACGGACAGACGGACAAGCTCAACCCTATATCCCCTCGTTTTCACGGGGGATAATAATCCGGCTACGAAATGGCAGTAAAGGTTTTCGAAAATCCTCCAGTTTCTTAATTTATGTGTATTATTTAGTCAGTAAAAAGATATTCAATAAGAAGAAAACAATGATATAAGGGCTCTAGATATTATTTTTCGGGTATTAAAGAAACAGGGATGTATTTGGCACTCAACATTTTTGCTCCCTGGGGCACAATGCATTCAGAAAACGTCACAGATAGAAACCAGTGCGCTCAGGTGTATGTCACATGTAAATAATGATACAGCCATAACCCGAATTCGCCTGTTATCTAAGCTCCGATTTACTTACTAATATCATTATTGAAATGCAAGCACTGAAGGCGCGACCGATTTTTAAAGGATATCATATGATCCATATCCAAACTATGCAATTCTAGAGTACCATTACCCTGAAATATAGGCATATCCGATGCAACAATGTTTTAATCGTATTAAAAAATTGAAAACAAAAACGCGTGCCCATAATTTTCATGCGTTTTTTTTTCTTTTCAACGTGCGTTTTTAAAACGCGCGCCCTTGATTTTCGTGCGTTTTTCAGGATTTTGATGTGAAAAATAACGCAAAAACGCGCCCTCGGACGAACCCTGAGATATAAAAAATGTCCGTTTTGTGTACGGTTTGCTTTATTTTGAAACAATAATTACTGAAAATATTGCGAAACATTAGCGGATTTAGATTTTAGCTCTTGCTCTGCAATGAAACAAGATTTTTGAGAAGTAGTTATGCAAAACAAGCTTAGACAAACAAATGTTTTAGATAAAAGAATCATGTATCTAGGGCGTTTATTCTGCACCATTATTCGCCTGGGTCTACAGGTATGGTAATACCGTTTGCGGATGATGTCTCTACAGAAAGACATTCGTATTCTGAGCGAACACAGTTCACGTTTTCTAAGAAAACTTGGATAATTATTAGCACTTCGCTCGGTATCTTTCGAGTTCGATAAGTGATTGAATTGCAAACTACTACAGATTGATTCGAATATATAATTATTTCTATCTGTATAATGATAATGAGGGTACTTACATTTTGTGTGCTTTGATTTGGCACTGAAACACAAAAGAACATCATTATTTGAACAATGATATAAATGTTGATCAATATCATGGGGTCAATGTATAATCATACGATAAAATGAAAACGAGTCTCTTGCACATTGATCATAGTGCATTGATCTAATCCAATGAACAAAAAAAAAACAGCATATTGAAAAACGTTTATGAATAGAAATATCTTAATAGCTTACTTGGTACCCATTTGAAAACTTTCATTGTTGAATCACCGATCGTTACCCATTTCTTTTCCCTAAAATACAGAAAAGTATTTGTTTGATAATTAACGTACACAGCCAAAAAGCATTAAGTTTCTTATATAAGTATGTGCCTTTTTGCTTTTGCATTTCGCGTAAACCGTCGCTATTTTTCTTTATTGATATTGTGTTATTGGATGAATGTACATTATGAAGTATAAACACATTTTTTAAACGGTTGAATAATAAGGTTGAATAATTATATCTTTGGACGTTAAGTCAGTGAGACTGACAGTGAGATGTGTTGAATATTGATGTACAAGGAAGGGAGACGTGACCTTCAAAAGACAATGTATTATTCTTAGATGTTCACTGATTCGTTTTATTTATTGACATTGTATTGTTGTACAAATATAGGAGTTAATAAAGAAATTCAGAAGTTATCACGGAAGCACTTGTAACACACAAGAAGGCCCAAAACTATCAAAAGGCACATCAACACGCCAATACCGTTCATTTGAGCGTATAACTGAATCACTGTCGTTCCCCTGTCGTTCAAACGTTCTAGCCCGTACGAGAAATTTCAGAGTTTATAGTTTAACAATTTACTCGTAAATATGTTTAACCCTTTTTGTTCTTCCTTGTATAGTACAGTCCCTAAACGGTGTATTGCACACTTACGAGGACAGTGAAGTGTTTTTGATTTTTGATGCTTGATAAGAAATTACGGAATGGACTGTTCACAAACAGAATGCGTGCTAAAAAAGGGGGATAAAAAGGAGTCGTTATCAATCCATTTGAATTAATGACATTTATTCAATATTGATTTTTTAAAAAAAACTTAAAAGCTTAATAGAACGATCATTCGTTGGAAAGGTCAATTTCGGCCGAAGTTATAATCTTCAATAAATCGCACTGTTAAACAGCTAACATATGCTATGCAGTCTTTGTAATTATTGATCAAATAAAACATGTATGACTTACAAGTACAATGTATCTCTCTCTCTCTCTTAAACCATGTAAAATTGCAGTATCAAAATGTATGTGTATTGATAGGCTTTAACATTTCATGCAATGCGTTATTTCAACTTCTGTCGAAACACCTTTCGGAACGAAACACATTCACATTGAGCATTCTCGACCTCGTAATTCAATGTTTATGCTTCAACATTACATTAATGAATATACTATCTTCTAAGCGAACGATCAGATAGGCAAAATGTCAAGTAGTATCTAAGAATTTAGTTATATATTTGTTCCATTTCCATATCGAGTGTCAGTTTTCCTATCGCTTCCCTTGTAGAGCCTAACAAAAGCCAAGTCAATCATCCGGGAACAAATATCATTAAAATCAAATGTATACACACCATTTTCTGACTTTATCGATAGCAGTGATAACTTTTTTAATTTCTTCCTTTGCTCTACTTCGAGTCTCGGCGCGACCAGACCTCGTTGATGACATTTTTAATTATATCCAACTTTACCGAAACCCCGGTATTTTCGCTCATATGGAGTATGGTAAAATAAAAAGCTTAATTATCTATAAGGTAATTTACAGATAAATAAGGAAAAGGAGACTGCCACCTTTGTTTGCTTCATAGAAAATTATTTTCAGGATATTTTACAAATCCAAAAGAATATAGTTAAGAATAATCAATTTATCAAAAAAATTACGTATTTTCGTGAATTTGTTGTTTAGTTTCAAGCTTTAGAAATATAAATTGCTGTTTAAATCAAACAAGTTCAGCTGCAAGTTGAATATAGAAAACTTGACTTACTTGACTTATGTGCTCAATCGTCTCCGGATCCTCGCTCTCTCTGTGACTTCTCTCGGCCAGTGTAACTTTTCGAACACTTTGTGTTCTGCTGTCGCCAGGGTTAGGGCGATGTCCTCGAAGATTTTGTCGCATCATTTCTTAAGCGGTAGGCCTCGTGGTCTTGAATTCGGGAAGTCGAGATGGTACACACGGGCCATGCAGCTGTTTGTGGGTCTTCGGGCCACGTGGCCAAACCACTTAGGTATTTTTGTTTTGATTATGTCTGTTATTCTTTTGTTCATATTCGTACTGCTTCGTTTCTGACTCGGTCACGCAGCTCTCCCAGACATCGCATTTCCAATGCCTCCAGTCTTCTTCTATCTTCAGACTTTATGGTCCATGTCTCGGCCACGTAAGTTGCCATTAGAAGGATGAGCGAACTGGATCCAAAATAAGCCCCAAGAGACACATTCTTTACCGATGTAAGGTGTGCAGACGATACCACCCTACAGTCTGCTATTTTTGAAAAGTTGAAAGGAAGTACCAAACAGCTAGACACAGCCTGCAAAAAATGTACATGAAAATAAATGGCACGAAATGTAAGACCGTATCCTAAGTGACTAAGCCGTAGTATCGGATGGCACCTTAGTCGAGTTTGTGTTCCTCCAAACCGCAGTCCCGAATTCGGGTTTGTGTTTGTCGAAACCATAGTCCCGAATTCCTCCGATGATGTGAGGTATGTCCAAGGAAGTGAAATGTTCAATGAACTGCACACATGTTCAACGGTTCAAAGTTGAAATACATATGTGACCTTTTTTATATTCTTGAGAGAAAGGTGTGAGGTATAATTTGATATGTTTAAAGAGGAGGTGCAACCGTTCGAATAACTTATTTTCTATGGCTATTTAAGAAACTTTCCTAGTAATCTTATTGATGTGATATATCTGAAAAAAGTAGACGTTCTAGGGTTCAATCGTTCAATGCTAAGGGTAGTCAAGAATATATATTAGTTGTTTGTGATGTGATAATGACGTTATTGTATATAAGGTTTATGACGCAAAAAAGGTTAGGATCATTGCGAAAAGTTTCACTTGTTTCCGTGTCTTTGGCGAAATTCACCGAAAACAATTTTACGACGTAGACATATCTATATAAAATGTAAATATATATGAACATACCTATATTAATGCTATATATGCATTAGAATATACAGACCCTCAATGTTTCCATTATTATCAAAGTAATATTAATATTATCAACATTACAAAGTTACATAATTTAATTCGCATTGACATAAACTTTGAACCGTTGAACCGTAGAACATATGAGATATACAAACGTTCAAACTTACAATTAATCGATACATAAGAAGCTTCACATTCTATAGCTATTGATTGATGTGACAAATCTGCAAAATAAGGAGAAACTCGATGTTCTAACGTTCAATCGTTCAATGCTAAGGGTAGTCAAGAGCGTATAGTAATTGTTTGTTGTGGAATTATGACGTAATTGCATATATTGCTTATGACGCAACAAATAGGTAAGGATTATGGCGACAAGTGTCACTCACTTCTGCGTCTTTAGCAAATGGTATTTGCCCGTCGTCATTTCATTAGTCTGCATATATAAAGTCACACAATTACATTTGCATTTACAACTTTGAACCGTTGAACGGTAGAGCATACGATATGTGCAACCGTTCAAACTTCCATTTAATCGACATTTGGTATACATCAACTTTGAACGGTTGAACCTTAGTGCAGCGCATTGAACGTTTCAAATCATTGGACATGAATGGATGATGTAAGAAGACTGATATCGCTAGCGTCAGCTGCATTGGGTAGACTGAAGATCCCAGTTTGACATTAAAATAAGCAAGCCTCTGAGAGAGAAATTTTAATTTAAGGAGCCATGTCCAAAGATTTAAAACGTTCAATGAGCTGCACTAACGTTCAATCGTTCAAAGTTGATGTATGCCAAATGTCGACTAAATGCAAGTTTGACCGGTTGCACATCTCGTATGCTCTGCCGTTCAACGGTTTAAAATTGTTGTAAATGCAAATGTAATCGTGTAACTTTATTTATGCAGTCTAATGAAATGTGCGATGGGCATATATCATTCGCTAAAGATGCAGAAACAAGTGACACGTGTCGCCGTAATACTTGCCCATTTGTTGCGTCTTAAGCAATATATGCAATTACGTCATAATTCCACAACAAACAATTACTATACGTTCTTGGCTGCCCTTAGTATTGAACGGTTGAACGTTAGAGCATCGAGTTTCTCCTTATTTTGCAGATATTTCACAACGGCAGTTACTTTTGCCTGTTTTGTGGACAATTAGTTAATCCTCATTATGTACTCATTAATTGTATGCGCATTGCTATCGGCCAGGGAGGGGTTGTATATTTACCATATGACACAATGTATTAAATGTTAAATAAAAAAATATTTTAAATAGTGATGCCTGCGATAAAAATTTCCAGTTTTTTCTATGTATCTTGAACACTTTATGAATTTAAACATATCATAATCGAATATCGGAATGTTTTATAGTTTTCAAATAAATAGCATTTCAAAATGCCCCAAAATGCACTTTTTCAATAGAAAATACAGCATTATACAACAATAACTATTAGATGCTAGACCTGTGTTTGCCTAGTTAAAGGCGATGTTTATCAATTGCGAGTTTTTAATAGTCACAAATTCTAACTAATATATAAATATAATCATTTTTGAGTATCCTTTCAAATTTTATGAAAAATAATTGTTTACTTACTATTTAAATAAAATAAATTATTCCTATGGGCAATTATGATTTGCACAATTGTTATTTATCAAAGATGGCTAGTTACTTGTTAAAAGTATATTTGATTGTTTTTAAATTTCTTTGTAAACCAAAATGCCCAAGGTTCCAACAGATCAAAGTAAAATTACTTAACAAAGGCATTTGATGCAGAGGGTTCAAAGATCAAGATGATGGACTTTGTGAGGGATTCGTGAATGAAAACTACTGGATTGATCCGATTGAATGCTTGTAAAGCCTATGATGCTTTCCAGTTTGATGATTACATAACTTTTCATATTCTCTAATAATAAAAACTATTTATTATGATAAATTCATAACTTACAACCGGCAATTAGCATGTATATATAAGCCTATTTTTTTGTAGTATTACTGGAATAAATTGCAAATTTAATTATTTTTATCAGATTTATCATTTTTATACTAACACGATACAGATAATGAATGTAAAAGAACATATACATTATTCATACAACAATGTACCGTTTATCGATAATATCACTACAAGAAATCATTGTTTAGATAGCCATTTTGGCATCAAATACTGGGAGACCAATGAGTTTTAAGTGTTTATTACGGGAAAACTAGAAAATATACCGATAAATGACTTGGTTTAAGAAACATAGTTGGATTAAAATATACTGTATGTAATTTTAAAGAATTTCTATCGCAGATATCTCCCTTAATTTTCAGCTTAAACAATATTTTTTACTTAAAATTTGTTGAAAATTGCCAGTTTATGCTACTCTTATGCAGCTTAGTTTGTTTACACAGGGATCATTTATCACGCACTCTTAGGATACATTGAATTATGCTTAGAATTAAAAACAACTAAGTGGCCACTGAGTTACTGCCGTATCACATCAATCAAATCGCTATAGAATGTGAAGCTTCTTAAGTTTGAACGTTTGTACATTTCATATGTTCTACGGTTCAACGGTTCAAAGTTAGTGTCAATGCGACATTTCTATTCCTTGGACATACCTCTAAGGAGCAGCATATAATATAGAATGTTGTATGTTGTATGAAGCCCAATTTATCGGGCATCCTTTTGGCTTCTGTAGAAAACGGCGAAATGTTCATAAAAATAGAATCTACATATCATGGAAGTGTTAATCCAAATTCAATTTTAATTTGATATGGTTTTGGTTCATTTGTATATTTATAATTATAACTGGGAATGGAACCATTTCAAATCACATGCAAAGTTTCAATGTTACAAAACCACCCACTCTATGCTTTCTTGGTAGTGAATGATTTCATATGATCGCTAATGATAGTAAGGTTACATCTCACAGCATATATATTACAGGTAAATAAAAGAACGTCTCATCTTGTATTAGCTTTATTAAATTCAATAGTCATGTATGCATAAACAATGTCCATTGGAGTTTCATTCATGTATATTCGAGTTAATCTATGTTACCAAATATGATATTTTAAGCGGGTGAACAACTAAATTAGCTCCAGTGCTGCTCCAATTACATTGAAAAGAAAATGTCGAAACTCCAGTTAGGATTTTATAAATAGTTTATCCTTTAGTGGACAGTATTTTATTTCACCCTTTTTATTCTTAGCGTGCTACGACGTAAATCCTAGTGTTACGATGAGGGTTGTCATCAATAAAGTTTATCTGTTATTTGCATATAGGCGAGTCTGTTTCTTTTGGGCTACAAGTTTGAATACATGTCTAGTTACATAACGAGATGGTCTTTCCTATTCTTCAGGTTGGTTATATATGAAATGATATCAGTGTCTAGGCCTTTATGTATTTTCCGAAAAGAAGACAAGATCTTAGAAGATAAAATGGAAGAAGGAAGGTATGGTATATAAAGGATATTTGTTAACATTGTATTTGACAATCAAACTATACACTATTTGAATTAAAAGTTTGTGTTGCTGAATGCAAGCCTTTTATAGAATATATGCTGTTTTTTTTAAATAAATGAATGCCCAAGGTAATAAATGATTGTACCGCCAAGGACAAAAGCGGGATATAAATTCAAACTATTAATATTGTTATCATTTAAATATCAATATAACATATGTAAAATACAGCAAAGCTGATGAATCACGAGTCTTAAAAGTTATCGTTGATTTTTATAAAGCACCACATGCTTAGATAGATAGAAACTTTTGACAATGCTCAAACTATTGAATTAATTTTAATTCGATTATTTGATTTGTTGAATTAATTCCCATTAGGCTTCTCATTTTGACTCACACGTCATTTTAGGTATAATCTTAAATCGGAAGAATAGTGAAGTATATAATAACCCAACACTCCGATAATGGGTCAGTAATGTGACATTATTTTGAACTAAATATCAATTCATTCACTACACAAACTATATCTGTTTAGACATAGGATACACGTTGAAAACCTTTCAGCATTGATTGTTTTGCATTATATTTATATAGTAAGTAGGCTTCTGTAAAATACAGATGAATTGAATAATATTTTGTTTTCAAATATAAAATATCTAAACCGTATTTTATTTATCAACTTATCGAAGTGGTATTATAAACACATAAAGTTGACATGCAATTTTAAAAATAAAACCAAGGAAATACACGGAAAGCATTTTAAAACGGTGACAGGTACTAGCTACAGGGTTCGTCCTAGGGTGGCTCGGGGACGCGTTTAAAACGCGCACCTTCTTTATTTATGCGTTTTTAGTCCCAAAACGCGTTTTATATGGTATAGCTTTAAATTCACTTTTCACACGAAAAACACATTTTTTATACACACTCTTATTTATATACCACATTATGTGTGTTTTTTTTGTCGGAAATGATCATCTACGAAATGATCATCTACGAAATGGCAGTTTCGGTTTCTAAATCCTTCAAATATGTCGTCTCTTGATTTATGTGTATTATTGAGTCATTAAAAGAATTGATTTCGGTTTTATTGAGTAATTAAAAAATATATATATAAGGGCTTGATACATAAGTATAAGGGCATAAAAAACAGGTGTGTGTTTGGCATTCAAAACTTTTTTTAGCCGGGCAGGTTTATTTCAGATGTAAATAATGATACACCATGACCCGAATTCGCCTGTTGTCTGTCACCGATTGACTCACTTATCTTTTTTATACGAACGCCAATGGCGCGAGCGATTTTTGAAGAATATTTGATCAGTAAACATGCATTTCTAGAGTTCTGTTTCCTTTAAAATATAGGCACATCCTGCTCACCAATGGTTAAATTATATAAATTAAGTGAACACGAAAACGCGTGTCCATAATTTTCATGCGTTTTTTTCTTTCTGATATGCGTTTTTCAAACGCGCGCTTCTGATTTTCGTGCGTTTTTGAGGATTTTGGTGTGAAAAATACAAAAAACGTGCACTCGGACGAGCCGTGTAGCTACTAGTAATTACTGACCAATGCGGGGAAAAGTCAGCAGGAAAGTAACATTTCCGCGGTGTTGAGCATGAATATACAACTAGATATAATTTCGCGGTCCATAAACCATGATTGCGCGTTTTGAGCTCAAACTACCTTACGACGAAAGAGTGATGAAGCTGACCAACGTAAGTTTCTATTGTAACAAAAGTTAGTTTAGTATTGCTAAAATAAAGAGTTGAATATGATATTTCCAAGTTCATTTTCCTGGCACAGTCATTTTATAGAACACCGAAAATGTTTGGCATAACTAGGAATTATGAAACGATTTATAATTAAAGAATTTCGATGCAACAATTTACAAGATCTAGATGGAATCTCTATCTCTAAGTTACACATATCTAATTGGGAAATATGAACATGATTTGAAAACTCTATAGCCCCCTTTCAAATAAATAAATCATAATGTTTCGTGCTAAAGCTAGAAAGGTGACCTTTACACAAATTGCAACGTACAATGAGATGCTGTTTATTCAAACTCTAGACGTCAACTGAATTAACTTCATTCAATTTTGGACAATTTGCATCAGTTTTATCCTTGTGTGGCATAAAACAAATCTACAACAATATGTTACTAAGCAATCATTTTTTGTATCCTAAATGAAATGGTATATATATATAATACTTCACATGATTTTACATGTACATCTTCAAAAACCCTACACCTTTGTCGCGTGTAATTGAGGTGCATCACGGCACATGAAAAAATCTGAGAGGATAACTATTACCCACAATGGAAACAAGAGCCAGGCGTGAATATCACTAAATTCTATCACTGAACTACTTTTCCCGGAATGTTAAAAGAAGAAGGGCACCCCATGACACATTAAAAAGTTGTAAAATCGCATTTAAACATCATTTTGTATACGGATGGCAACAAAATAGTGTGTTTTGAGCATCAGAATTTGGCAAAAATGTATTCACGTTTTTGCAAGCCAGTTGAGCTGTTTTTCCTTTTCTGGCCAGTTCAGAAGAGATAAAGATCAACTTTTGCAACAATTGGAATGTTGCATATTGCTAAATTACCTCTTTTGTAGTGCAATTAACAGTTTATTATAGAAAAATGCAAGCTTAATCACTTAAATAAAATCATTGTTCGCTTCTTCTTACGAAAATTACGAATTTATCAAAAACGTTGTTCCTCAAACTACTCAAATCTCCAAGTTAGATTTTTTTCCTCAAAATTTCTATGTCAGCTCGAATTTGGTGGCGAACACATTTTTGTGGAACAGCTTTTGAGGTGCTCTTCAAAGAAGAACTCCCATTCACTAAACTTTTAAAAAGTCCCAATTCTTTAATTATCGCTAAGACACATACTTGTGCTACAGAAGATATAGAGAGAATATAAAAGAATTCACAATTTTGAAATAGATCTTAGAATATTAAAGCGATAGAAAAAAAAATAAATGAATCGAACAAGGAACAAGCATATTGTGCTCTAGTGCGTTCACGGATTACGCTGCGTCGGCCTTGGACCCCTGCTTAAAAAAAGGACATTAGCAAGCTGGAAGCAGTACAAAGACGCGCCGGTCGCTTCGTCAAAAGCGAATACAGCCGCACGCCAGGCACCGTCACTTCCATCTACCGTGATCTAAACTGGGTCCCCCTTGAAAAACGACGAAAAGTCCTACGCCTAACCCTATTCCATAAGGCACTTCATGGCGAGGTCTTTATAGAACTACCAGCCTATCTTCACATCAAAACAAGAAACACTCGCAGCTCAACGCGAGGCCGGCTTTCTAGTGTTAGCACATCCTGCAACGTATATAAGTACAGTTTCTACCCAAGGACTATACAGGAATGGAACGCTCTACCCGCAGTTGTCACATTACTAGATGACTCACAGCAATTCAAAACACAAGTCTCACTGCTAGTGTAAAAAACGCAAGAGAGTTTGGGCAAGTTAGGGAATGCCGCTTGAATGACGTCAAAATGACGTAAACAAACCAATAACAAGCAATGTGATTGGTTATATTCGGGGAATCCAGGCTGCTAGCGCAACAAATTTTATATTTGCACAAACTCTCTACTCCTGTTTTTAGTCACATGTTGCACATGCACCGATTTTACCAAGTGTTTTTAGTCAACTACCTCTGCACAAGCTGTCTTTATCTGCACAGCGCACGATATGTACCCTCGGTGTGATGCTTCACGGTTTCGCCGAGTAACCGGATAGAAGTAGAAGACTGGCTTTTGTTAAAAAAAACGTCCGCGAATTGAATGTTATGTTTCTGTAAAAAAATCGACTCGAATGTAAAATGTGAACAGATAGTATGTAAATTTTGTTATGTCATTTAACCGTATTTCTAGATAGTGACATTAGGTAAAGTATATATTTTCTACATGCACGCTGTCATATTAAGCCATATTAGTTTATTTGTCGATCGATCCATCTTGGTTTTGATTGAATAATTGGTTTACAACTGAGCGATAATAGGCGAGTTTTCCTATCAGGTCTTCAAGTAAATTGTAATCTCCAGAAAATTGGAGTTCCCGTCTCCACAGCTTCCATGTTAAGAAATTGAAAATGAATGATTAGATATACACTTACAAGTAGCTCGTATTTCTCAAATGTATTCGGACTCAGGGAAGGGGAGTACCTGAGCGATCGCCGTAGTTTCGTCCGCGCGAGTGTCGTTTAGAAATTAGACGATACTCGCGATACTTTTTGGTATTGATATGGCTGACAGGGCTTTTGCCCACCCCATTTAATGCTACTCTGTGCAACAGGGGGAACCTCTATCAAACGGGCATGTCTCATCTCCTATGTCTTTCTCTCTAGGAAATCTCACCCTTCCCCTTGGAAGGCATGCTCGCTGAACGTCCCTACAGCGTAAGACTAAGGCTAGTTAATGGGGGTTTGAGTGCGGGAAGTGCTGATAGATAAGAGTCAATGTCCCATCCCCCCATACCCAGATTCCTGCTTAAATACAATCTAAGTCGTTTGCCTTTTTCCCTTGTTGAGGGCCTTAGCCCATCCCGATATGTAAATCGTGCACTTCTCACCAACGCATATAAGCTACATACCCCCACCTTTATAAAATAGATCTTTAACTAAATGGACTCTTGATTAAGGCCGCGGTTGGACTTGAATAAAGTCTCCCCCCCCCCTACCTACAGCCGTATTCCATTTGGCCGACTGTATAGACTAACCTCACTCCCTCATCCCCAAGCTCTTATCTAGTCTTAAATCACTACTTTTTACACCCCTCCCAAGCTCTCATGCATTTCCGATGACTATTTGACATAAATTGATTTGGTGCACCTCTCCTCCAGCTTCCTATCCCAAACCAATTCATCGAACCTCGATTCGGTCCATCTCCCTGGCCTCTGCCCATAACTCGTCCCACTCCTCTTGATTCATTTACTGTTTTGACATACCATTCTTTGTCTCCCCCATAACAATTCATCGACCCTCGATCCGGCCTATCTCCATGGCCTCTACCTATAACTCGTCCCACTCCTCTTGATGCATTTTTCAGTTTTGACATACCATACTTTGTCTCCCCCATACCAATTTATCGACCCTCGATTCGGCCCATCTCCCTGGCCACTGCCCATAACTCGTCCCACTCCTATTGATCCATTTTTTCAGTACTTGCGAATGTTGATTTGATGAAAATCACATTGTGCAAACTAATTGATACCTATATGAATAAAAAAACGCGCTCGCAGCTTTAGCTCTAAATGGCCCTTTACGTATTAGCTCTAAATAGCCCGGCGGGTTACTCTCCACCCTGTCGATCTCAGACATACGTAAATGGCTATTTAGAGCTTTTTACGCATGACTGTGACCGACAGGTAGAGAGTAACCCGTCGGGGCTATTTAGAACTATCGCGCCTTCGGCCCTCGCTTATAAAATGATAATCATTTTTGAAGATCGCATGCGAATGTTATTTTGTCCACACGTATCCTTTTGGATGACGGTCGCGCTTGCACAACCGTCAGTTTTTATTAAGGTGTGTCCCTGCGTAGGTCTGAATGAAATAGCCCATGTGGGTCACTCCCAATCTATTGAACGCCAGAGCTAATGAGCGCTATCCTTACTGATATTTTATCAAATATGTCTCACTTAACGATATCATAAAATGTGCACAACACGGCTTCCAGTCTAATTTTTGTGTTTGCCCAATCTCATATTAAGCCTGTATGATTGGAAATCTGCGTTTGATGAAGCCCAAACGAGAATAGGCACCATATCTACCTATTTTAGAAAGACGTTTGCGTCAATCTTGTACCAGGGTCTTGTACTGACAGATGCATGTTGTTTACGTCCGGACCCCCAAAGGTTGGGTACCTATAGAACTTGAGTGTCTCTCTGTCTGTCTCTCTGTGTGTCTCTATCATCCTTGGCTTGTATGGTCTAAAACTTTAGCACGGACGGTCATAGACTTGTTAGCAATGGTTATAGCAGGGCTTTACATTAACCGAAATTCGATGGTTCCACTTGGGCGATTAAATCAAAAAAATTGGGTCGCCCGACGTAAAAATTAGTTGTCCAACTATTTCATACCAATAACCGAGGTGATGTTTCAATGGGAATATACCTTGATCCAAATCGATACATAATCTACCGTGAAAACGACATCCATTTAATTATAATTGTATGCAATCATGATGCGAGGGCCAAAGGCGCGAGCAAAAATTATACCTGAATTTATCGGGAAATCGACCCAATAAAACTTCAATTATAGGCATAATTTGTGTAATGAATAACAGAACATCACTCTTAATCATTCGATTAAACCATATAATGCGACAAATATTCGTGCGTAGCAACTTATGTAATTAGGGAATGTTTGCTTAAAATAAAATTTAATATTTGAGAAAAAAAAACACACTTGATACCGTATGCATAATCGTAGTCGGTACATTAATCGGCTTAATTATACAATGCATGAAAGATACACATTGAAATTATGAAAGCGGTATATTGTTCAAATAAATAATGGAGGGCCGAATGTGCGAGTGAAAATTTGCGTTATTCAAAAGTGGACCTGATTTTTTGGCCTAGTTAGAGGTAAAATTCATTTTACCGTTATTTTATATCGAATTTTCTGAAAGCATCGCTTATGAAAAATAAATACAATGACTTTTCTAACAATATTTTTACGTCAAATTGTAGGTTATTCAATTGACAATCCATTTAAAAGATGATTGGAATCAAAGATCAAGCTTAAATATTTAATTTATTTTTTCTTATTGAAGTGGGTGTCATGTAAATGCTAAATTCAATTTACCGTTATTTTTGCTTTGCAGCGAAAGATATAATTTTATATCAACGAATTTTACATTAGTTTCCTTCTTTAGCAACATATCTAATTATCCCCCGTGAAAACGAGGGGATATAGGGTTGGGCTTGTCCGTCTATCCGTCCGTCTGTCCGTCCGTCTGTCCGTCCGTCTGTCTTTCTGTCCCGCTTGATATAGGGTACTTTGTCCACGCGAGTTAGGGATGAAGGAGTTGAGCTAGAGCTCAAATTTTATACACGCATAAACCAAGGTCTGAAGTCGTGCCTCGTCAAGGTTTCATCTCGATCGGTTGAAAATTGTCGATTCTGGAGCACTTTAAAAATTGTCGATTTTAAACTTTTTTTTCAGATGTTAAGTACTTTGTGCACGCGAGTTGGGT
>LQRL01180830.1:0-27533 GCA_001703475.1 Hydroides elegans | reverse complement strand
GGGGGGGGGGGGGGGGTGAACCAAATTATGTGATTTTGACCAGTGCAATATAAAGGAATAAACGGTATATCTAAAACACTGACTGCGCATGTCCTTTATTTTATCAATATTAATACGTGGGGATTCTTTTTATGTGTTTTAAGGCCAGCTTTTAATTTACTTTTCAGATTAATGTACGGTGAGAACTATCTTTAAGAACGGTTCGTGGGAATCAGGATTCAAATATGCAAAACTTGTGAGTGGGCGCAAATACTTGTCTCTACGATGTGACATTTCGCAAATCCATGTTTAGTTAATATATCTTTTATTTTAAATGACAAATAAGTGTTTTATAGAGTAAATTCGTTTCTTGTTAAGGAGGGGGTATTAATAATATTGGCAAAAATCGTGTGAATAGTATTTTGTGTAGTTTCATATCCAAGCCATCACCTCTTTGTTAATTACACGTGTTTTATTTTATATTATAGTTATCGCAACTAGACGAGTTAAACAAGATACATTATAAGACAAATTAACATAATATTATCTCATAGTCGCACATAGAACGATGCATGATAGTACAATATAATATCTTTAAAATAAAATACGAATTTCGCAAGGATGAAACTAAACGTTTTGAACTGGACATTACAGCACGAGGAGAGGCAACTTAATTAAAGGTCCTCAAAAAGGAACGACCCCAATAAATGACATCCCATTCTCAAAACGATTTGTAAGGGTGGGTAAATGGGAAGGGGATATTCTTATGAATGCAATGTATGCTTTGCGTTTTGTCAACCTCACAAAACGGTCTCGCCTTTTTAATTCATTTACATCGTTAACCCCCATGGTTTGAATGGACATCAAACAAATTGCGCCTCAGGTCAAAAGTAAGTTTGATAAGAAAGTAACAAGCAATAACGGCCATAAAACAATTATCATTCTTCTTCATTTCAGTTCAACACTAAAGTGCAAAGTAGTTTGTCGAGACAGAGGGGACATTAAGTTTATAAACCCAGGGATTTTGAAATTGCAAAACATCAAATCGACATATATATATTCGTATAGTAGACTCTTATAGTAAATATTTCAAATGTCTTACATAGTTATCATTATATCAGTTTTGGCTCTTAAGCATTTCCGACGGCGACTGCAACGAAATATGTTATCATGACGTCATACTAAACAATAACGAAAACCATATCCGCTGAAAGGGTCAACTATTGTTACGTTTCTTAACTTCCCTCATTCTAGAAAGTTGTGGTGTAAAATATTTAGATACGTATTTGACTCAATATTCTCGTGAATGTGAGTCCAAAATGAACTCCATGTAAAATTATATGTTGAAATGGAACATACAATGAGCGTTTCTCACCGCAACTTGCGATTTTTACTGTTTCCTTTGTAGGACCTTTAAAATCCCGTCTTCGCGATTATAAACATTGTTGCTTATATGGGAGCGATTTATATATCCAGTTCAAATTAACGCCCTATTTTTTAGGTAATCATTATCGCTAGTTTTACGAATCGCTGGGCACGATTATTCTCGCTAGTGGCGATTATTTTCGCTAGGAGCGGTAAGTGTCAAACAATGAAAGGTAAAATGAATGGTAAAATATTGAAATCCCAAGACGGCTAGCAAATGTAATCATTAAATTGGTCGGAAATGGCTCCTAGCGAATTTATGAAATCGATGCCTCTTGTTGATGGTTCTTTAAAGAAAGTCGTTTTAACAATCACCAGTAGCATAAATAAAGTGGCACACGTAAAATATGCAATCAAATAATTGTTTTTTTTTTTTTAAAGCATATACATGTTAAAGTAACTCAACTTATACCTTCGCTCAAATACGTTGATTTACAAATACTATCGATGGTTGTCAATACGCTAAGGGCTTGTTCACACTAGACGCGACACGCGGCAATATACTTATATGTTCTTTATAGGACTTGCGGCAGAGCCAATAAAGAACATATAGGTATATTGCCGCGTGCCGCGTCTAGTGTGAACAAGCCCTAACTTATTCTTTAGACTAAAAGTCTCAATTTGAATGGTCTGTGGTACGTCATACAAGGTCATATGTCAATCTCTAGAGTCTTAGGGGTGATGCATTTAATCCCAAAATCCCATGTAAACAAGTGGTCAAAATAGGTTTTCAAATCATATTCGCATTAAAAACCAGAAATGCACAGCGGGGGATAGTATGTATCCCATAGCTACAATATTTTGTTTACATGTTGGCATCTTAAGTAAACGGTAATGACGTCTTCCATGCAAAAAATATATATCATCATTCATCGTCTTCGTTAATTATATTAAGACTGACTTCGAATCATTTAATTAATATAAATGAAACTAAGCCTTGCAATACCACTTTGTTGCGGCCACGCAATCAAAAAGCGCGCTAATATAGCAAAATTCGAGCGTTTTGCATGAATAAATGCTATGATAAATGTCTATGCTATTATACAAATAGTTCTCGAGCTTTTAATTGGTGTTTATTTTTTCTTTTTTTTGCGCAGACGTGGCCGAAGTATTTCATGATCATGTTCATTTCGGTTTCGAGTAATAACAGCTCCATAATAACACAAACAATAATTTGATCACAGCAGCTTGCTCATATTCCTTCTATATTCTTTACTCAGATTTTACTGGACGTCAAAATAAAGGCGTCACGCAAAACTCGATTCTGTGGTTTGTTTAAACAATTTGAAGGCTACTAATTGAGTTTATCATAAGCTTATATAAGCCAATACGAGCACCGCCAATCGATGAACTATCAAACACGAGTATCTCAAACAAATATTTTATTTTTTCTTTAATATTCGATATTAACGTGTGTATACAATGTATGCATAAACAAGAACTGAGCATATAGCGCTCATTCCTTACTCGCAATCTTAGTTGGCAATATTTTGTTGGGATATAGACAACACCAAAGACGATGTTGACATTCCTGCTGTCAACTCGTGTGGGCGGGGTGTGCCTGGATCAAGGAGCACCTAATGCAACAAGTGTTTATGAATTAGGTTCTTCATTTTGAGCATTGTTGTACAAAATAGTGATGTAAATTGTATCATATCGGTTTTTAGATTCGAAATGAAACAGTTCCTACAGCATTCTCTCTAGCAAAATCTTCTCTTTGTGTAATAACCCCTTCCCCCACTCGAAAAATCCCGGGACCCATTACTGATACTTATAAATACTTTATTTAAAAAGTCATGAAAAAAACGAAGCATTAATAGGGTCCTCCGTCGTTTTGCTTTCAAACTATTGAATACATAATAATAACGTAATTTTGTACTTTTAGATCTCATGCTTCATTCGCAGGATTAGGGTTTACTTTAATCATTAATATTACTTACAGTAACTCTGTCCGTGTTTTATAAGTAAAGGACCGTTTTGCTCTGATTTCTGCAACGCGTCAGATTTCTCCTGATCCATGTCGCAAGAGAAAATTTAATAAATATATCAATAAAAAGCAAAATTCTTTGAGCAAAAAAAAACAATAAAAATGGTTTCTATGCTACAGCATTTATGAAATGAAGGGCTCCGTGCAACATTGTGTTAAGTCTACTTAACATGATTTTGATTTTTTTACTTGGAATGTACTCATGTCGGTATTATCTATCATTTGTGTGAAGCTTTTATCTTATCTATTCCTACAGATAACTTTTTTTTCAGTGCAACATTGTGCTAAGTGCCAAGTTTTTGACATTTCGCGTGCAACAAAATGTTTTATTTACTTGACACACACCACAATGGTTTTATATAGCACACACTTTTCCGCAAACTATTTCCGTGCAACATTGTGTTTTATTGACTTAACACACGTCTACTATAGCTTATATGGCGCGCGCTCTTTGTGCGTTTGTTTCCGTGCAACAAAATGTTTTATTTACTTAGCATAATTCGTGTTTTGTCAATTTCGCGTGTAACATTGTGTTAAATCTTAGTTAACTGTATAAGACCAATTGAATTCAATTGAATATAACATGTTGTTGCACGCTAAAAATGATAAAGTGAAAACGTGTTTTATAGACTTGCATGGTCAATTATTCATTCTTTTCATTGATATAACTTAGTTGCTATATTTTCTTACAATTTCTTTTCACATTGCAATGCGCATGAGTAAATGCATTCACCACATATATTTTGCATTGAAATCGGCCTATAAATAACTATGCTAGCCTCAGTTTTATTTCAACATCTTAAGCTTGAGTTTTCTCGAAACATCAAATTCAGACTTAACACAATGTTACACTTCAAATGTTAAGTACATCTCATCATCCTGTATAATATCTTGTTTGGCCGAGCATCCACTAGGTATCTCTTTCGCACGGAACCTTTGCCATCTTTCCGGAGAATCCAGGGCCCTTATGTCACGGAAGAGCTTTTAAAAGAGCAACTATACTGTGATGCAACAGTCTCGTAATTGAGGAAGTAAAAACAATTCCGTTTCTTCAGCCTCCCGCCCACACCGTCTGAACTGGTTCATCATTAGATGGTAAAAGCGTGTCTTCATGCAAACATATCTGTCTAGTATTACAGACAGTGAAAACATCGCTTTCTTAATCCCGTAAATGATAGTTAGCTTTTTCCTTAATTATGTAATTTCTTATAGTGACCTATATCATTTTCGTCATCGTTTTCGCACCAGTGTCACTTAGCACATCATTAAGCTAAACTGACATTTAAGCAATTGCGATATTGGACATCCAAATTATGATTTATTTTGCGTATAACTGTTTTTACAATAATATCATGTTGTTGTGAGTGGTACATGAGATTCCAACTCAATGACATTCTAAATTGTCTTCAAACAGTAGACTATAGAAGTCTACATGTTTATGCTTTTGTCAGTTTCATATTTTCAACGATAATCAATATCGTGTATTTATACTGTATAAGCTGAACAAAACATTCCATTTCACATAGTCAATGAGTAAAACTTATATTCGTCAGCTCTTTATGATATCTCTTTACGATAGCATACAATGTCTTGGTTGGAGAATATCGGTCATATCTTTGATCATTGGACTATTTGTAACTGGGATCTAAACAGGGGTATTAAAAGTTGCTCGCCTAGGTCCGTTTTTGTATTTTGGTCCACGTCATCTGGCTTCCTCCTCAAATTGATCCGTCTCCTTTTCGTGGATTTATTCGGAGTTTCGTTTTCTGCTGTCTTCATCTTTAAAAAATATGGACTGTTATCTAACCTTTTCACCTTTTTTATATTTTTATATTATATATCGGTAACACTTACAGTTTTTTTCGACTGGCTTGTGAAGGTAACATAGCTTAAATTCAACAATATATATTAAAAAAAACGCATGAATACAAAACAAAACTTTTATATAATAATTTATTGGATTTATTCCGCTAGTGCATTTTTCAGTTAAATCACTATGATTCCATTTTCTTTTCAAATAAATAATCAATGTTTTATTAATTCTCATTAGAGTGCTCACTAGGTTATAGAAAACTGATAGCATTCCCTCAAACGCCAGTTATTTTCTCACATAACTTAATAGGTGTTGGTCGACCTATATCATAGCGCGTCATCCTATTTTTCATGGACCTGTGACAATGATTATTAATCGCAGACTTTTAAAAAATGATTGTAGACTATAACATACAAGAGATCCAAAAAGAAACCATGGTTTACATCCTGAATTACCAACAACACGGTGTTCTTTCTCTACAAAACGCACATGAATTTTGCCAAAGCGGAAACCGAAACAAGAGTAAATTTCCTTCGTAGACAACGAATTCAGAGCAAGGAAAAGTTATAAGCTAATTTGTTGGTTTGGGAACATTAACCAAGTTATCTTGTATCAAGCTAGTCTCTATTAAAGTAAATTGGAACAATGTCCGGTGTTGATAACAGTGTCAACACATCAATTTTATGTTATAATTTGTCACACCTACGTCATGACACACATACGGTTTCCGGTAGGCCAAGGTACAGGTTGGTCCATTGACAATCTAGCCTTCTATACGAACAATCGCTTAATATGTTAATACTTATGATCCTGTAATTATTTACTGCTTACTATATGAGATACTCTTTTTATAATTGCAGTAAATATGAGCTAGGGTTAACAAACAGTTTATCTCAAAAATAAATAATCGGACCAGAAAACACATTATATGTCACGTTACTCAACTCTTACACTCAAGAGAGGAACGGATGATGGCGCTGATGACATTCGAGTCTAAAAATCACTTATTCATTTATGGATGTATAACTTTATAAATGATTAAAAGTTTCCTGGAATCAGCCTAATAATTCACAAAAAAATGAGCAAGCGTGGAGTGGAGCGTGTGGGCGTGGAGTGGTGCGCTTATAGATCGTTCTTTACCGTTTCTGTTAACTTCGTCGTTGCATTAACTGTATCTCTTATCTATGGTCTTCAAAATAGTAGATTCTATTGTTTAAACCTCTCCATGAGAAGGAAGTTTGTGTAATTAAATAAACAATCCCAATAAAGCTATATACTTAATTATGTCGCTGTGTTTTACATGGTAATCAATTCAGGGTAACATGATTCTTGTTATCAGTTCATCTCGTCTTAAATAAAGGAAGTTATCTTAAAATTCATTTTATTTAAAACAGTAAGATTTCTTATAAATAAAACCAATGAATTTGTTTATTTTACAATTTCACATCAACTTATATCATTTGCTTCTCAGCTGTACAGTAGCGCAAGGTTTAAACCCTACATTGTTTCTAGCGTTTACCCATTAACGTTTAGCGTTTAACGTTTGCGCTCAGAGTTGCGCTCAGAGTCACCCCGTTAAAACGGTTGTGTTAAGCGTTTAACGTATTCAATGTATTCCTTATGGGAAGCAAAAAACAGCGAGCTGTTTCGGATTCCCATAAGGAATACATTGGAAGACAGGATTGTTAGGAAATAAAAGCAAGAAATAGCTTCCAATGTGGCCTGATCCTTATGGTTTTGCGTCCTTATAAATGTTCCTTGTCTTTCCTAGATTCTCAAGACTCATCCTTGCATGCTCTCATCAAATACTTAAAGGTGTTTGAATTCTATAGAGTGCATCTATAATCACTGCCTTATGTTCTAGGTACATGTATGTAGCAACCTTCAATTGGTGTTGTTTTTGAATGAATTACACTTGTATGGATATTGGTCTGGAGGACGTATCCACCAAACAGTTTCTGACCAAAGGTTTCCGGCAATTAAGTTTCCAAAAGTGACAGCACGTGCAAATATGTTACTGGCCAAAAAAAGTTTCCGCCCAAAACGATTCCAGACATAAAGATTACCAACTATACAACCTGGTCTAAAATATTCTAGCGTCTTGCCTTTGTTTTATTGTTCAGTAATAACTTTGGCCAGTCGCCCATATTTAAGGCAGCACCCTAAATCACAGTTTGAAGAGTATATGTGAATTATACTATACTTCAAGTAATTTTTTTTACATATAGAAGGATTTTTTAGTTAAGATTCTTTAAAAACATTCCTTTATGAAGGATTTTTAGTGAATTAGTCCCAAAACTAATTACCAAAAAAGATAGATATTTTATATTATACTTTCGATGTATACCTCCAGTACACTCTTCAAACTGTGATTTAGGGTGCTGCCATATTTAAGAGCATTAAGGGGTTGGACACTTTTTTGGCTGGAAACTTTTGAGTGGAAACTGTTTGACTCGGATTCAGGTCGGAACGCTCGTCTTTGGAGTTCAATCATTCTGTAATCATACAGTCGTTTATAATGGTAGAAAATATTTCAACTTTACATAAAAAATACGAACGAAAATTTGCTGTGATCAACCTATCTAGAAAAGGTTTAATATTGGGTCATTAGATTTTTCATAATTTTCCTTATTTGAACATAAATTTGTAAATTTGATACTTGTGTTAAAAGTCTTAATTTTAAAACATACACCATAATTGAGCGCGTTTCTTATAATATTACCCATTGTCGATTTCAAAGAAAAGCACAAACGCCTTTGCTGTTTTAGCATAGTGAAGCGAGATCTTGATTATATTAAACGCGGTAAGAAAATGGGAAAAATGCAATCCTCCCTAGTGTCACTTGGATTCGGTGGTTAGCAAAACAGTTTCAATTGTTCACACCCGTGTTAACATACGACTGATAAAAATCTCGCCAGTAACCATCGTAAGGTGACATGCAAAATTAAACATTCACAAGAACACATTAGCAGCTTGTTTATATTTTTGTCTAGTTTCCCTGATCAAATGCATAGATAACGTGGGTTCTAATTGATTGCAAAAAAGAAACTGGGGCAAAAAAGAAACTTTGCGCGAAATATGAATCTTGTTTCTAAAGTTTAAGCTTGTGGTAAGATGTCAAGCTCCGAACACCCACTTTGAACTTTTTATGATAATGGAAAACCGTACTGGTCTTTTAATTTAATTAATCGAGTGCTTATGATTAATAAAGCCTGTAATTTATTTGTGTTGGTCCAGAATAGTTTCATGGAAACACATACTGTATATGTTATATTATCTAAGTAAGACATATGCGGCTAAGCTATTCAAATATAAGAAAGAATGATTGATACATTTTAAGCGAAATCTAAAACCGATCGCAATCGCAGTTTTTTATCTAAAAGTTATTGACTTTGGCAAGAACACCCAAAACGCTTTTTTTTCTGTAGGTAACCCAACTGTGGAAACGGATACATTACCTTTTATAAATAATGTTAGCAATGATCGAAAATACATTCATCGCATACATACCATTCTTATGTTTTAATTGTTCAAATGAAGATTGATTGTATACTTAATACACAAGAGCTATAACCGTCACATAAGGGAGGAAATCGCTGTGTATTAAATTGGTTTATGTAGTTTTCGACAACGGAAGTTGATCGGGTCAAAAATAGTTTTAATCTTGAACATAAAATTGATTTATTTCATATTAATACACCGCACATATAGGTCCTGCTAAGAATTTAGACCTCTTACGATGAAGTCTCAACTCGGTCATCACAGTTTTCAAGCTGATCCTTATCCATGACCAGTGATAGGTCGAACTAAGGCTTAGTCGGGATAGAGCTGTTGATACTTGCCATAATGGTATCCGCCCAAAAAGTCTCCGGCCAAAAAGTTTCCGGCCATAAAGTCTCCAAAAGTGACATTATGTGCCAAAAAGTCTCGAGCCAAAAAGTCTCGGGCCATAAAGTTTCGGGCCATAAAGTCTCCTAAAGTGACAGCATGTGCCAAAAAGTTCCCAGCCATATCGAAAACTTATTGATGAGTCCAAGGATATCTATTTGTTTATGAATGAATACATCTTAAAATATATGTATTAGAGCAATTGTATTAATGATGAACTGGTAATGTTCTGTGATTAAGACTGGTAGATGTAGATTCTCAATCTGATCTTCTTCAGTGTATTTTATAATGTTTATTGTTAAATGGTTTATTTCTGAATGGAATGTTATGTAAATTGAACATTGTGTTCCAATAACATACGAGACCTAAATTACAAAATCATTTCAGATATACAGTTGAAGCATTTTCCTTTGAATCCAGGTTTGAAATCCATTTAGCTTGAATTCATATGACCGCATCCGATTCTCAAGTCCATGTCATCCTATTGTGAATGTAGACGATAAGCAAGAGTCTGCATGATAACTGACTGTCTCAATACACATTGTAGTTGATGATAGATATATCCATGCTTTTTTTAAACGTAGAAATAAAAAGTAAAAAAAAACGTTTTTGCTCATTCAAAACATACATAGTGTTTTATAATTAGAGAAGTTTTAGCCGGAAACTTTTTGGCACATACTGTAACTTTTAGAGACTTTATGGCCCGAAACTTTTTGGCCGGAGACTTTTTGGCTCGAGACTTTTTGGCACATCATGTCACTTTTAGAGACTTTATTGCCTGAAACTTATTGGACGGGGACATTTTGGGGTGGATTCTGCCATAATATATCGGTTATGTAAAATTATATTATTAAGCTCGTCATTCTATAAATTATGTTTCTAAGTTTGAAAAAACTGCAATTTTATGGGGCGTGGATCAGACCAATCAAACCATATAAATTAAACGAGTACATTGTAAAAGTATGAGTTAAACTCCCAAAAATGTTTATATAAATCACGAAAGAATTAGGTTAGAAAAATTGGACGGTTTCAATTGTGAACTCGTAGTGTTTATCTCTTATGTGCGAGGTTGGGCGAAAGGTCCGTTGATGATGTAAAAAAAGAAATACGACAATTTATTTTCGAATATTTCCGTTAAAAATTATGTCATGCATGTCTTATATTGGTTGCCAAATGTAATATTCTAAAAGAAAAAGATAAATATGCTAAATGAATGTTTATCAATTGGGACACTATGCGATGTAAACGTGTTTTATCACCTCGCTGTTCAAGACATCCCGGTAATTTGAAATCAATTTCAAGCTCCCTCTGGTAATCCTACCACCTTCATCTCAAACTACACTCTCTAAATTAATTAATAGATCTAATCAATTTACTAATGTTTATTGACAATCAATCTAATAATTTGATAATACTTTTTTGCCTTACAATGTGTACGTATCTAGTCACATGGAAAGCTTCTTTGAGCACCTTCTCCGCCTTTTAACCGTGTTTTTTTAAATATAATTTCTCATAGAAACTCAAACAAGCATCAAACTTCTTACAACGTAAGGAGTTTCCTATAAAATACACATTTAATAAGACTCTTTGTGACTTAAAAAAAGCTCGAACAGTTACTCGTAGAAATGCTATGGTCAGGCTCTTGATTGAATTCGAGTTTTCCAGAAGGAGTTTGAAATAGGTTTCAGATCATTAGGGGCTCGGGGGTTATTATCAAAAGAATGGATTCAAATCGACCCGAATATAATCCCTCGTGTATAGTTAAAGTATATATATATAAAACATAAAGAATTATCATTTAGTAGAAATGAATTAAGTTGCTGTCACACTGGTCAAATATGTCTCATTTATAAAACATATAAATCAACGTAATACCACCGTTGAACTTCAAATACCTTTTACATGTTTTTTACATGTAAAGATTTGAAATATTTTAAAAGGCAAACTTTATAAAAGAAATGTGTCATTATGAGGTCAATGGCCAATCATAAGAGCCTTGACAGAAGGCACAAGACTGCTTTGACCAATGAAAAGTGCGCTTTAGGAGCATTAAGAAACTTCATGTCTTTTACTAAATTTATGTAAGGTAAGCGATGAGATTTACCAAAATCACATTCGGCAAAATATGAACTAAATTTTTGTACATGACTTTAACACAATTGAACCCCATTTATTGTACTATATGACTCACATGCTTTTTAATCTTGTCTTTGTGAGTCTTTACAATGTGTTAAACGACATGTTCTAATCCAGCCTCGTAATAACACATCGCATAATTCGGGCCTTTCATGTATTATGTACGTTCCATTGGCCATTCATTCTACGCCACTGCAAGAAGGTGAAAAGACAAGAAAAACACTTGATCGTATGTACTTTAAACACACTCTAAATCAGGGCACCCCCGAAAACGAGCCGCTTTAACCCACTCGAAAAGAGGTGGCCAGGCGTCAGATGCACGTTTCGCTATGACGTAGGGCGTTGTATATTGAGGTTTTATAAAGACGCGTTTTCATTTACTTTCAAAAGATGTGTACTTTCATGTATTATCCAGTAAAATGTCGTGACGAAATCAGACCTGGGCCAACGTGTTTAGGGTAAGATACAACGACTTTGTCAATCAGCTAAATTTGACGTTGCTGGATTGTAGTTTATCATGACTTTGTAAAGTCGTTTATATAGTGTTTCTTTTAAAAGGTTAATATGTGTACATGGCGAAAACATGAGCAAGGATAAATGCGTGTAAATCCGGGGGAAAGCGTGCAAACTTTTTGTTCAAAAATCATTTTATTCTCTCTGATATTTTGAATATCTTGGGGGTATAATGACCTTTGCCCCATAATAAATAAACAAAAACACATATTGAAACCAACAAAAATCAAACTTGGAACCAGTTTTCCCCGAAATGGGACTGAACTTCACATGGGGAAGGAATCTAATTGAATGTTATTCAAACATCATAGATGATGTTAAAATATATATTTTTTAATGCGCGGGAGGGAATCGCGATTTCGTTGTCACGGTTTATCACGCTTCAATTTCACCCGCCGAACCCACTGGTTCCGTTGCGTTAATGAGATGAACGAAAAGCGGAAGCCAGCTCTGTGTCATGCGCACAGGGATGCCAGCGCTGAATGGAATACCGCACATTAGTGTGACACTTGTTTTTGCGTGCCAAACGGAGGCGGATCCTAGTTTTATTGTAGCGCGTGGGTTCACGCGAACGTGAATGACAAAACTTTAAGTATAATCACCAAAAAACGAAATGAATTTCCGTATAGCACATACCACAAAAGAGACAGGATTAATTTAATTTCCTTATTGTTGAATGAAACCGTCTACTCCAACTTCATAAGAAAACAACAAAAGGATATTATAAATCATACAATCGCTTTGAAATTATGTCGCAAGTGTATATGTCACTACAATACGTCTTGATAGAGACAATAATGTTATATGTGTACCATACATACCCCTCTTTTATATATGCAAACGTAAAACACAAGCTGTACGATTAGCCTATCGCGTTCTCGTCTCGATATAAATATAAAGCTATCTCGTTTTACCAATGCATATGACACTCGCTCTTAATGCATCCAACATCTAAGGTCATTAAAACAACAAGGAGGACCTTTTTCGAATTAAGTTGTTAAAGCGTGTGTGTGTATTGTAGTTTTCTCTTCGTGCAAAAATGAAATAAAGTCCGCATTACATACTAAACCCAACCGCAAAGCATCATTGTATCACGACGAAAGCCGTGAGGTGTTGGTGGTAAGGGTGTTAATATATCGAAGGACAATAAGGAGGAGCCAATAGATTGGGTGCGTTTCCCTTTATATTGGTAAGAGCAGTAACACCTTTTTTGGCTTTCATATATCATGAAACTACAACATTGATACAATACTAAAAGGATATGAACGTTCATCGTACTGGTGGTCAGTCGGCTTCATTAGGTGACACCATCTCAATAAAACATCGAAGAAAAATAAAAAGTGGTTTCCGATACAAACTATATAAGAATTGAATGAAAAGCGACTGTTTTCCCGGCGGCGGCAGACATCGCGATTTCTTTTGCGGTCGTCGCGTTTGAAGAGCGACGGGGTGGCCAGTTGTGTGAGGGCGGCTAAAGTGGTGGAGAAGGGAATATATATTTGTAAGGCAGCGCGACCCTGTAATTATTACAGTGCGCTAAGCAATGCTGAATGGTGGACAAGCAAGATCAAACGCTGGCAACGTGCTTAAGGAGAAACAGCATTTTAACGCAAGGCAGCGCAAAACTATGTGAAATAATGAGACAATATTGTTTCTATAAACATATATTGGATTTTTGAATAGGTACTGACAAAATATGCATCAAACAGGCTATTGATGTAACAGCAACCACTTGCGTTTATTTAATCGCTGGAAATTATTAATTCTATGTGAGGTTCTCGATGCAATTTAGTTGTCTGTCAGTCGTGTTATCAGGAGAAAAAGAAACTGTGTCTACATCATTTATGGATAAATAGCATCAAAAATAGGTTATACATAAATATAC
Organism: Hydroides elegans; assembly: GCA_001703475.1. NCBI lineage: Eukaryota > Metazoa > Annelida > Polychaeta > Sabellida > Serpulidae > Hydroides > Hydroides elegans. Next base: position 13,907 of record LQRL01180830.1, on the reverse strand, counting down.
CGGCGATAAGAAAATTAATAAATAAGACAATATATATATAATGATTTATTGATATAAATTAAAACAATCAAGTTTGTAACAAATGAAGTAATGAACGGGTATTGGTCTAGTTTCTAGCATAGAGCCAACCCAAAAAGTTCAGACGGACTTTTTGTGAATGAAGCTAACTAGATATAAACCGCTGAAATATCAGACATTACGTGTAAGCAAGGAAGAAAATGTGTTGTGTAATAATACACACTTATCTAATTAACACTAAATTCAAGTTATACCTGAGCATGCAATAATAAAAGTTATTAAACATTTCAGGATAGTGTTGTTAATAATAACCACACGTACATGTTAACGCTGCTTTATGAAAGGAAAACGCATTTGACACCAACATTGAAAAATAATCTTGTGCATTCGATAAAGCACTCTTAACAAATTATGCTGCATGTGGATAAAAGTGCATTTGAATAATATCAAACGGCTTAATATTGGTTATATAAAATCCATCTGCTACATTTGTTATAATAATAACTTAAAATAGCATATGCATTCGCGAACAACTGTTTTTTTTTGTTGGATAAAATTTGGGGATTTAAACAACATTTTATTGAATTTGGTTGAAATAAAAACCTGGTGACAATAACAAAATATATAACACGTGGTTTTATTCATCTTTTAGCAACAGCTTAAGTATACATTTGAAACGTTACCCATGTGCAACTAAGCGAAGGATAAACCATCATGGGTATATTAAACTTATCAGACAATGTGTTCATAAGACATTTGCATAGAAATTAATTCATAATTAAATATTATTATTATTGCACGCTGAATGACAAATATCAAACACATTTTTGCTGGAAAATCTATGAATGAATTAGAATATTTTTGAGATTTAAAGGTTGTCTTAAAAACAGAACGCAGGATAAGTTTCTAGACCGAATTATAACACCCGTATATCTTAGGAATAGGATACCATTGGACCTACACGAACACAATCCGCACATATGCCGTCGCAGCACACATTTCATGACGCATAGCCGCGTATACGCATAATCCAACCGAACGCCGATCGCCGCCATCCGAGCGTATCTTATCCCATATATCTCGGATGCACACGGTGTCACTGGATATTGCTGGATTCGTTTTTGATTTACTTCCTGGACACATCATAGCTGTCTGATGAGCTTAGGGGCCAGCGATGTTGCCTGGCTGTGTTAGGCTGGGATGTATGCATGCAGCTTCCCTCTAAAGTTGTATGGCGCACCACCAACTCGTTTACCATTGTAAGTATCGTTGTTTTCTTATTAATCAGAATAAATAGATTTCATATTATAAATGTCTAAAAGCATGATGGTGTTATATGTAAATATATATATCGCTAGGTTAACGTGTCTCGCCTTTAGTGAAGTGAGCAATTCCCGCGTTTCAGATAAGCATCCGTCGTTAAGTGTAGGCAGGATCAAAATGAGTACATTGTATGAAATATGGCATATATGTTGAAATGATTTTGTCATCGTTAAAAAATATCTTTGATTTTTCTGCTTGAATCGATAGGATTTTAAGGCATATTGAATCAAGAACACGTTTACTAAAACAATATGATGGATAAAATTTTAGGTAATAGATAAGTTCTTGGTGTATGAATATAATTTTCATAAAGAGTTGGTATTCTAGAAAGCTCTCAGGCAGCCATCTGCACAAACGAAATTCACATTCTGGATAGGTTTTCTCAGAAAAGCTTTTTGTAATGAGACATAAATATACTACATTGGCTAAAAAGGTATCACCCGCCCACTGAATATAATTACTCATTATGTAAAAATTTGCGAAGCGCGATACAAAATGGAGAGATACCACTACTTTATTTCTATTACAGAAAAAGTAACATTGTTGTTCTGTTATGAATAGTTGTGACTTGCGAATGCTTTATAGCTTACTAACTAGACAAAATAATACATAGGTGTATCCCGACGTTCATGTCTCTATGATTATACAAGCGTATACTACAAAATAAACAAGTGCCTACAGCTTCTTAAAAACTACTTATTATATGAGCAATAGGGCTTAAATTTGACCCAAATTTATAATATGCTATATGCAAAAGAAACAAAGATCGCATCTTTATTGTGTGATTGTTGGTCATATAAATAAATGTATAAAGGCATTGCAATCTCCTTTTAAAAGGTCAATCTCGCATATATGAAAATAAATAGATACTGAAGCTTTCATAATTCTCATCAAAATTTCATATCAAATATCGTAAAACAAAAGCATTCCATAATTGCATTTTAAATCGCTTCTTTATTATGCTTTGTTCAATTTTATTTTCTAAACAGACATATTCATTTATCATTGATATAGTCCTTATTTTATCGTTCCTAAGAAATCTTAATACTCTTAAAAATCTTAAAGGAATCTAAACATTTTTTTCGGAGAGGAGGGGGTTGGGGCTTTAGCGATTAAAAAATGACAGTTATATTATGTTTTGAAACCTGGTTGAAAAACTAAGATAAGTACACAGATATCCTTAATCCGCATTCTAACCTACATTATATTTGACTTACATCTGACGAAATAATATCAGACATTACACATTAAAAAGGCGATTAAGAAAATTTATTTGAATCCTTCTTTCTAATTTATTGAGTTAAAAGAATACAAAACAAATATATATACTGACGTCGCATGGGATATATGGAGAGTAGTTTAAAGAGTTGTTTATCGCTGTGTTTTTCTCCAAATCAGTAATTAAACTACCAATTAATAACAAAACTGTGTCAAATGGATCAATGTACACAATAGTAATGTAACAAACATCTTGTTTGGACATCAGTTTTATCACCTCAAGCTTATATAAGTTCCTATATACGCGCTGCCTTTAAATCACCCGACCGCGCCTACAAGGATTAATGTTAAACGTATAAAACATTCATCTTAAACCCCCCAAGCTGTATTTTTGAAATTCAAACTCCATAAAATAAAGCTACATATCATCGGGGTATTTTGGCAAGACCTGCGAATGAGTTTAAGCGGGTCTGGGCACTGTGGTATCACACCACGAGGTTCTGCGAAACCATATCGGCACAACAACACAAATAACTTTCAAAAATAAATCACCTGTGAAACAACAACGATTAAACCAGGGTTCCTACCGTCATAATGGACTTAGTGTTTCATTGTATGTTTTATGAAGCAGATAAAATGCTCTTGTACTCGGTCACTGGACCTCGCTGCACATATTGTTGTTATGGTGTGACGAGGGTCCATGATGAGTGCCTGTAATGACCATTACTCGTGATTTCATGACCCTCGGTCTCTCACCCTTGCGAGAGAATGACCCGCACCCACCCACCCACCTGTGCCAATCGAGGTACACTTGAGTCGCAATCAGCGCGTACACCAACGAACAAACTCAAAAGCTCCTATCGAGGTGTAGGTTGATAGGGCCAGATCATGGATTTTTCTAAAGCATAGCGTTTACATTTTTAAAAAGGGAATGGTCATGCAATTATGAGCTATATTGATAGAACCTGAAATGTAAATTCATCCATTTATGCGGTGATGGTAGTCATTCAAAGCTCCAAACCTAGCAATATATATGTGTCAGATGGTTGCAAAAGTACTCATATAGGTAGGCCTTTATTGGTTCACAGATCGAGAAACAGCTAGTTAGGTTTCTGTTGATTTCGAAATATCGGTCTTTTTTCATGAATCAAGCGTAATTTTATGCTATAAATATTATTGTCTTATTCGGATTTCTGAGGGTTAAATATATAATAGCAATAGCAATAATTCCCATGTGATACCTTGTGTATTCGGAAAAAACGCACTGCCACGTTATAATATTCCCTAACAATCGATTTACTTCAAAAAGTCGTCTATTAATTTTGCTTAAATTTAAATTATTTATAAACGAGCTAAGTATAGGGAAATATCTTAATTATGATTCGATAATTCAATATAAAACGCATAAAAACCATAGCTATTTTCACAATGAACAGATAAGTTAATTGATTTCACATATTATTCTCTTTAAACTTTATTCACTTTATAAACCAAAATCAATCGCTCGTAACGGCAAGACAGTCTGCACTACAAAAATGTGCCACATTACGGACAAAAAGTCTCGGGCAAAAAATCATTTGATATAATTGCATATTATATGTTAGTCATCTAGCTTAATATTGATGCTTGACTTTATTATTTTTTTCATTGCAAATCTAATCTAATAATTGAAAAGCGAAAGTAGGCTGTGTTTTTGCAGATAGCGCTTATATGACATTTCGAACACTTATTCGTCATATATTGATGTATATTATGAGGTTAAAACCATTGTCAATTATACATCGACTTAATATGCACTACAACTAAAAACCACCCCCTTGGCTCAACTACACATTACAGTGCGAATGACTGCAAAACCATTACGATACTTGTACTCATGTCACCTTTATAGTCATGCGTACATGCATATTTGACTGTATTAATAACATGCAGCGTTTTATATATATTTCTTTATTATATGTTAATATTATGCATTATATGAATTAGTATGCATATAATGCATTGTTTGGTAGGATTCTATACTATTTGCATCAAGAAATGAAGTTTAGCTTAACTCGTTCCCGGATGACAGCCATTCTGATTCGCCAAACTAGACGATTGCATAGAAACAATTAAAAAAACTGCATACCCAATTAACTAAATCCACTCATACACAGTTCTAGCCAAATAAATAGTAAAAGGTGCACAACAAACAAAAATGTAATAGAGCACTAAAATCCTGTTTTGTAATTCGTATCACCATTCGGCCATTATAAAAATAACAAATCGCCATTCTTCTTTTTTGTCATAAGGTGGCCCAATTCTTTCTTTGAATAAAGACATTCGCTTCACTCTTTCGTTGTCGTCTTGATGCTTCCTGATAATTCAACTCCATAGAAATAGAAAGTTTTAGATCAAAATGGATAAAATGTCGCATTAAATGCAATTATTTTTCATGTTTACCCGTATTGCTGCTCCTTTTGAACCGAGATAAATGTGATACCTTTCAGTGATTTTACACAAGTATTTCGATATGCCAATACGTTAATCGACCTGGCATACAAGTCATTAGAATCTGTTGTGAAAAATATTGCTACATCTAAACACTTATCATATAGGTTTCACTCTAGCGTGCAAAACCTACGATTGCCGAAAATTTCGTTATGTAATCAGATTCAACATCTTTCTTTTTCATACACCAATTTAGTATCCTGTTTCCCTGCAATTTATGATATCTGATACGCATAGGGGTGAAAGGTTTCCCTCTATCGATGCTTATTCGTATTATTACAAAGTCATTTTGGAAGTGCTAAAACGAGTTTCAAGTAATTTTGAGATACATGGCGCATTCTAAGAACACTTCATATGCTCTATCGGTTAAAAGTCTAGATTTCAAAGATGTTATGACATAAACAAGATGTGTAATATGCTTAGACGATACGTGAAAATATGCCGAAATATTGCAAAAATCAATCTAAATGTGCTCTGCAACATGGACGTTGAAATTGAGTTGATTTCAAGTCTCATTTACACTTTACGACATTGGACGTTTAAATCATATTAAGTTGAATATAATTTTATATCATATTTATTACCTAGATGATTCCTGGCAGCTTAGCTCAAACTAATGTTTAACTTGCCTTTTAGTTGTAGATTTTGAACTAATTACACTCAAACGAGCTTATTTATTGCTATAAGTACATCATTTTATTTTAAACAAAAACAAACATTTTTCTTAATCATCCAAGCATTTGCTGTCGAAAACACCATCCCCCTCCCCCACCACATATTTTAAACGGATCAAACATGACTATGGAACTTCACTCTTTTTAATCGAGGACAAAAAATTGTTCGCATAAAACCTCAGTAAACTGAAGGTGAATCCCTTCATTGAAATCACCCATTCCATGTGTTAAGCATTTTTTTTATGAATATAAAGAAGAGCACATTGGGTAAATATCTGCACGTTTGTCGATTATAAGATATACACAATATCCACAATCATCAAAGGCGTGTTTTACGTGTTTTACATTCGATAAGTATGGCGTCCTATTATACAATAACATTTTTAATTGAACTTCACACCTGGAAAAGAATGTTTCAATATTGACGATTCAATAGATGGTTCTATACTTAAGAGCAAAGTGTGTATGTTTTCATTTGGAGCGCCCTATATCTATATTCTGCGCAAAGAATAACATCACATCATTAGATAAAAAGGACCTTATGAAAAGAACAGACATCGAGCAATGTATAAATAATATCGAAGCGAAAAGTAGAGGGCGGGGGCCACACATGAGAAATAAACACTATTTTTACTTTTATCTAGATTTCATAAATATGTAGAAAAAATACCCCCATTATGTAAGGATGGCACTTGAAAAAGAGGATTTTTATTTTGATGTCTGCTATCAAGAATAACTCGAATTGCGTGACACCCTTTTAGGAATGATCAGACCATTCGATTTACTTCGTTTTTCTTTGCACCCTTTAATGAACTAAATCAACACCTCAAATTGTGATAATTTTTAATCCATTCAACTATCGCAGGCACTGTATTTTCATAGGGTAAAATTCACATAGAAATAGGTGAAATACAATTGCTATGATAAACAGTTTCTGATAGGTGATTGAAAATACTTATACCAAGTATGTTTTATTTTAAAACTCTCCATAACATGTTTTAAACATATAAACCAGAGACCGCTAATTGTTGTTACAAGCTAACAATCTTTTTAAAATTAGTTTAATCTCAATACGAAACTATGTAAATACTCAAACTATCATCGATGCGACAAAACACATTGCAAATTAGTGTTCATGTATTTGTTTATCAAATTTAATATAATAAGTGTACTCTATATTTATTTAAATTTATTCAAATTCTTAATCACTTGCGATCTCGTAAATTTGTGATCTGTTCCCACATAGAAACAATCGCAATTTTCTATACATATACTGAACATATTCTCCTTTTGTAATTCCCGAAGCTATTGAGATTAGATTACTAAACAAAATAAATAATTATTAATAGTATAGTGATATTGTAGTTATAATTGGAAATAAGGGCTATAAACAATATTTATATATAAACCTTGTCCTTCCCATGTATGTAAAACACCATTTTGTGATTTCGACGACGCCAAAATAAAATGATCAACGAAACATGAGACCTGTCTTTACTTTTCAATCACAGTGACACTGTATCTATTTCTAAATTTCAGTACAGCGCCGACCCCGTGTAAAACAAAAGACTTGCGTTTTAATTTTTTTACCAAGGTAAAAGTCTTAAGTCCGATTAAAGGTTGCCACATCCGTCTGTTAAATGACGTGTTAATTGAATAGCAACCGTAAAAAAGGCAAAGCGATCACATTGTAAAATATAGGCGCCATATTCGTTTATAAACACAAGATCAAAGAAGTTTTAAAAATTGCAATTGGTTACCCCTTCATTCAACCTAAATTCTAATTTAAATCTAAAAATTAAGGCTTTAATTAGTTGCTGTATTGCATTTGTATAACATAGTACTCTTTCCGTTTTTTTTTATCGACTACTTATGCCATATATAGTTGAAAATTGATATGCAACTGAGTTGATATCTTAATTCTCAACAAGAATATGCCCCTTTCGCCAAATACCAATAATAATATTTATAACTTTCTGTTGACAATTATTGTTTTGAATTCGCAAAATGAAATTTTCAAAAGGTGATTTGAGACCGAAGATTTGTTTTGCCGAACATTCCCCCATTTTTAGCAATGTTAATGGTACTCTGATTTACATAGCAAAAGCATCCTTCACTGTAACGTCACAAGCATAATCGTTAGAAAAAAAATAACTCCTATATATGTGAAAAGAATCCGTTGAATGACTTTCATCAAGCATGTATTACAATCACCATCAATGCAAACTGTCAGCTGAGGAAATTTCACATAGACACAAAAAATGACAAAAATTCTAGGAGTTCTTTTTGGGGGGCTTGATACATTTCGGGTACAAGATATCTTAACCCTTCTTCAAGATGCCTGTAAATAGCAGCTACATTTGAACAATCACATCATGTCTGGCCCGTGAAGGCATGCCGCTGTGTGCATCGCATTGTTTTGCCAGTCAAATACGTTCATTCTATTAAATAACAAGATGGTTTTGTGAATATTTAAACGTGTAACATGTATTATATGTTAAATATATCAGGAATATAAACTGTATGATAGCGTCTGACTAACTATTAAACATATATAAGTGTTTTCCTCTTATACTAAGTTTCTGGAGCCCAATTTTTGTTCTACGTTAGTCGACCGTTATAACTGTCTAGTTTTGTTTTATACTATTTTAGCCTTACGATAAAACAAATAGGAATAAATTATTCAACAGCGTAATAGAGTTACTGAATCTTAACAAAATAATTTTGCTACAAATGCCACTGTAGTAAATGTATTTGAAACAGTTCTTAAAACTCTTTTTTTTTCTGTCTGACGTATACTAAAGAGTTCTCGAGTTACCCTGGGCAAACGGGTGCAGTATACAAGACGTCCCCCGTCTTTTTTGAAGTTGTAACTAATACTTAGATTGAAGCATTTGACACATTACGTTTTTTGTGTGCTGTCTTTTATGGTGAAAAAATATAGATCATTCTATCCTTGTGTCAGTGTTAATATTAAGACAGGTTTGAATGAACGTCAAGCATAATTAGAGGTGTTACTGATGACAGAAAGTCTCGCTAGCTTTGCAGAATAGGTTGCTTAAACATGACATCGTACCACTTTATTTGCAGAATAATTGCATAGGAATTTCATTACATTATGATGCCATAATTTGGCGCTTTTTAACATATTCAAATCATAACTTATATGCACATAAATAGGTAATTGACATATTGTGTAGCAATGATGGTTAAACGATAAATATGACTTGTCATATGACAAAGTATACAATTAGATGAAAGCATTAAAATTGACGCGATGAATATAAAAGTAACGGGTTATTTTGCCATAACATTCACGCGTATTTATAGCTAGATACACAAAAACATCACCGAGTCATTTCTTAAATTGATATCATAATTCAATACATTTGTTATAGACATATATGCCATATAATCAATTCGCCTGCACTTAAAATAAATATATATGTTTATTCAAGTTTGAAACAATGTTATTATTTAGTTGATAAAAGTCGCGAGAAATCTTGAAACATGGCCATCTCACAATGCATGTGTCCTTTTTCTCAATTAACAACATTAAATTTTCATTCTATATGCCGTTAAATAGTATATGATAAAGTGCTTTTTCTTTTCAAATAAGCAAATGTATATGTTAAACATTTGATTATATTTGGGTTCTTTTAAGTTAAATTTTCATTTTATCTGTTGCAGAATTCTACTTGCAGTATTTGTGATTTTGCTCAGCTGTATGACTCAGGTAAGTCGAACTTTATTGTTAAAATGAAAAACATAATAAAGCAACTTAAAGATTCAGCTCGGGCTCGGGCAAAGGATTGCATTCAGTTAAGGATGGGCTTGGGCCTATGCGCAAAGCTAAAATATGATCTTCGCATGTCTATTACCAAGTTTATGTATAATTATGTTCATTAATGAAATGTTTAGCATTGTTCTCATCTGAAAAACACTTTGATATATGAACAAAAATTACTTTAGTTATACAACATGGTACACTGTCTATTATATATGTATACTACATTGTGTCGCAATTTTTTTACAATATTGAACCCCATAATTGCCAGCAATAAAAAAACTGTTCATTTTTACCATTAAATGAAAGTTTATAATGTACTTCTATAATCTTGAAATTCAAGCTATCATAATTGGATATTCAGGGACTGATAACATTTTCACCGGGTAATAGTATCGGCAAAATTTCACTTCCACTGAGAATGAATTATTTTCTTTGTAACAAGAAACGAATTGGTGCTTATCTGCAATCGACTGATAGTGTATTTTTTTGCTTTGACTAACATAATGTCTTTATGAAGAAAGATATGGTTGTTTATTGGCTATGATGGCTTACAAGTCCTATATAGAGACAATATAACGTTCAAGTCAACGCGGAATTGTATACTGATGAGATAGACCTAGATATTTCATACAATGTGTGAATATCTATCATTCGAAATGTTCTAATTCGAACAAACTAGTAAGCAGCTTTGCGAATAAGGTCTGAAGGCGAATCAGAAAATTTAAAATTAATATAGAAGAAGCTTGTAAATATGTAGCAATGTTAACTAAAATGTCACATTGGAAATGTCTAATTTTGCTATACTTTCGTTTTAAAACATTTTCCTTTTAATTATGATATTCCATTAATTATGTCGTACCGCTCGTCTTTTTCCTGTTGGCTGGACAGGATCAACCAGTCAAAAAACGTTGATATGTCATATTTTCTCATATATCAAGATACATGTATACTCTAGCTTCCATAAACAACATGCTTTATCTATTCGGGAAATGAAGAGTAGAGGCTCTTCATATTATAATATATACTCCATCATATATATGTTAAATATCATAACCAATATGTTTGAATTATCCGACTAGCCTCATCTTCTCACCTTATGTTCTTTTAGCAAAATTATAGAGTTGACTTATGGAACTCAACTATGTAACATAAAAACAACGAAAAATGATGGTAATGAATCAGTTGACAATATGATTTATTCAAGAAAAGGTTATCATATACATTTATGAAATTTTTATAACATTTTTCATGTAGTAGATTAAAATAGATAATCGTGACCCAGGTGTTAAGTTTGGCTTTATCTGGATAAATATCTAATGCAATCACCTATATACGATAAAATATTTGTCATATTGATATGATAAATGCATTTATTTATAATATTATCTTCCTTTGTGACTTCTTGTGATATAAAGATAAGCTATAGTATTAAATGTTAAACATATTGATTGATGCATTCACAAATTTATGTGAATAACCATAATACCAAGATACCCCCCACACATACCCGACAACTTTTCAATGTCATTATGAAGTTCCTTGTCAATACTGTACACCACCCACTGAATATAGGGTTCTGACCATTTATTTTATTTTAATTCATTAAAAAGCTACAAACGAAATTCTACTATAAAAGGCAAATGCATATAAGGTTAATATTTTGTTGTCGAACCAAGTGCTCTATCCCATGCGACAATAGACAATCAATCATTATTTATTTACACTTCGGTAGAATTTCGATAGAACTATGAATGTGGATCCAGACGCAACACCAACCCCCTTCCGCAACCAACCGTCGCCCATCATGTCCCCTACCTAAACAAAAAAATAGCCCCCACCAGAAACGCCAATGCCATATACCCCCTTCATAAGCGTATCGATAAGCGTCAATAGGAGTCATAATTCTTTCTAAACATAGCATCCATATATTATCATTGAAGCAGCTGGATTACATACTTTTGCAAATATTGTCAAGTGATGTCTACAATGAGAGACCTTAATTGCTCTTTGTTCTTATGTCTGCCGTTCACTCAAGTGCTTTAAAACCAAAAACCAAATATCGCCCGTGTCTATTTACATGCTAGCGGCTTAAAGAATATATTTTAGTACACCCCCAATATCTTGTCCTTTGACAGCTTTCTCCTTTATTGAATGATAATTTCAAGTTTCTAATCTATTAAGCTGTCCATTAATGAATATTGTCAGAAAATATGGTTAACATATGGGCGATTCAAACGCACAAGGACCGGGTATTGAAAACTATAACTGTTTTGCCAAATGATAAGACTGATCTAATCGGTGATTTAGATTACAAAACCACATTGTTTATATAGTTAAAAAGTCTTGTTAGACAACAAATGCGGATTCATTATTAATATCATATATGGCCCCCCTCAACATCTTTATAAAAGTGATGCAATATCATATTACAGCACTGCATATTTTATGTCGGTAAAATTTTAATCGAGAAACATCCAGGCAGGAAACGTTTTGTCCAGACACTTGTGTCGTATCCGTCAGAAAAAAAACTTTCATTTGATAATTGGAAAATATGGATTGATAATTATTCAGACTGGTGTTGAAAGATATTCTTACAACCCTTATCTTTGATGTGAGTATATATCAACTTACATACACAGAGAAGATTATTAACCCCAATTCAACCCCATTCAATATCAATTCCACACACGAATTCGCAAAATTGGATAAGACGCTAAAAAAAGTATCAAACATTATATATGGAACTATAAAAGAAACTTATAGAATTACAACAACTACATGTTGTTAAAATGTACATATTAAACTCATCTTTTTATTCATCGCAAGCATGTTTATAAACATAATATAATCATGGTTTTACTTAAGCATGTAATAACATTAACCCGTCTATTCAATAACAGTTCCACGGGTGGGACATGTTGTAACTGAGTGAACAATTACACTAGCTCATTATAAACTGTGTTTACTTATTTGGATTATCCAAAACATATCATCCTATATGTCAGTAATAGATCAATAAGGGAAGTGTTGAACTATCTTTGAAGGTTATGCTATGCATAAGCCTTTAATTTATCTGTTTGAAAAACGATAACACAAGGTAATGATAATAATATTCTAATTGCACAATTGGGTATAAATGCATGCGAAACAATTCTGTTTTGATACTGTTAGATATAATTATGATATTTTCAAATGGGTAAAATATATAAACGAATGATGTTGATTGAAATAACTGCATGCTGCATAGGGAAGACTTCAAATACCCCCACATCAAAGGAAAATTATTTTCAATATGAGATCATAACTCAATTATTGAAAACCATCTAAAGATGCAATAAAAGAACATGTTTGTTTAAGGCACTGGCTTCGATATGCAGATGCGTATATGGACTTCACTTAGTTTAGATTAAACATACCATGCCTATACAAATATATGAGGTTTCCATTAAATAAAATTCCATGAAAAAACTAAAACATGCCATGAACATTAAAGATGGCTAAATAAAATATGATGATTCATATTGTAATTAATAAAAATGTGTATCACCATTTATCAAAACAAAACGTATTTCATGTATATCACTGAGGGGTCGATAAGTACCGAAAATGAACGGAAAATAAACTAAAATAAAAATAAAAACGAAAACTATGTTTAAATGAGTACTACTGGATTTTTATAGATGATTTCGCATGTAGCTTAATCAGATATTTACAAATATATTCTGAATATTTAACCAAATGAAATAATTAAGAAGAACCTCCTTTATAATACCTTAATAATAAATTATAATGACGAAATTTTAAAGAAAAGTTCAATAAAACTTTTGAATCGACGCCGTTAATGTCATATATCATCTTTACCGACTAAGTTTATTTAATATATTTCATTAACAAAGTGAACAGATTAGTCTACTATCGAATAATTATCATGAGAGGCTTAGTTTTCACCTAAATATATTCATTTATCTAGATAAGCCTAACAAATTATTAATGATATCACCAATTATAACTATTTAGCCATATCTGTAATACACTCTCGACTATTTAAGAATAAGAGAATAACTAATTACCATAAAACTAAGTATTATCTCCTTCAATTTATTAATGTCCCCAAATTATTGATGAAGTGAAATTTTTGCATAACATGTTGCATACCCTGGACTTGTTGATGTCATATTAACTTTTAACAAAATCTCATGAAAACGTATAAGAAAGAATGTGTTATGCAATAAAATTGATAAGTTTATTGATGAAAGAAAATATAATTAAAGTATCTTTTGTCATACATTAATTGCTAAACATGATTTGCTTTACTCTTAAATAATTTCTTAAAGTGAGCTACGAATAAAAGACATGGAAATAGTTATGCGCCGCAAACCAACCACCCCAACCCC
>LQRL01180817.1:8645-27317 GCA_001703475.1 Hydroides elegans | reverse complement strand
GCCAGTTTTAGTACAATTGTTCAAAACAACTGTTTGAATATTTCAAATGCTGCCTTCACGGGTTTTGTAATGCTGTACATGTATTAGTGGGTCTACAACCCTTTTGTAAATTACGTTTGCTTATTTTCTGGCTACTTTGAAACACGATATTAATCGAAAAGTCACATTCCGTGATCCTTTGTTAAATCCGTAACTTAAAATTTCCATCAATAAACAGAATATTTTTCGTGCATGTCTAAGACAACCTGATGGTCGATTTCCCCGCCCTAGCCTCGTAGCAATGGTGCGCGCAAATGTATGTACAATTAACAGAGTTTAGAGCATGTGAGCTAACTTGAAATCATACCGCTTTTATTGTGTAATGTGATAAAGACTGTTTTCGCAGTTAAGCGCTAAAAACACGTTTTTCCGACATTTTACGATTTGCGCTGCGACGCATGTGGCATAGAAAATAACTATTTCTAACCGTTTTTGAATTACGAAAACCTTATACTATCTCTAGCTCATAGCGCTTTTCCTCTTCTACCGATACTCATTGAATGATGATCGAAATCAATGTTTCTTTGCCCTTCGATAAAACGAACGAGATACTCGCCAAACGGATTCCAGATTGTTAGGTTTGCGAGACCACCTATAATTATCATAACTGAAACTAACAAACGTGTTTTAAGTGGTTCAATTTTTGATACAATGAAAAAAATATTAACCTAAAATGACCGGACACTTCTTTTGTTGTCGAGTATAGAATGCAAAGCCTTACCCTGATTACATGACATCGTTTTTTAAAGCTATTGTCACTGTTTTCTTTGTGGGAAATCGCAAGGAGCGACATGATCCTCTCTTGACCATTTCTTCCTCAGGGATCAGGGCCCATATGCATGAAAAATCTTACATGTCTGAGTGCACTTACATTCTAAGTCACTAGGTTTAATCTTAATTCATGGCTAGATATATGTAATCAAGCATTTTATATTAAAATTATTAAAGTGAGTTTAAGCTATTCAGAATATTTCAATCAGAAATTCGAAGTTTTAACCGAGATATCGATGTCCAACTTAGAATGTAAGTGCACTCAGACATGTAAGATTTTTCATGCATATGGGCCCAGATTCGCCTATATAATGTAATCAACCAGGACCTAAAGCCTTGAGGTGCGGGTATATTTATTTATTTAGGGTCTATGAATTAGGTGTTTGTAGAAACGATTTTTGGGAATTCTCATATAATCCATATAATCTGTCTGCCTTGATGGTACGGGTATATTCATTCTGCCTGATAACTTAAGATTAGAAGGGGAAATCAGTTTTTGAGTCATAATCAGTTTTTGGGTCACTCGCTCTTTTCACTAGGAACAAACATGAAATATACTTTTTTAACATAACAAATGAACTCACAAACATACTGTGCTGTGACAAAAAGTAAGTGACCCAAAAACTGGTTGGGTTGACTCAAAAACTGATTAGCACGTCTACAACAAAATATATGCCAAAGCGGACTATGATTGTATAACTAATATAATTATCTAAAAAGCGTATCACCCAATTAATGGTATGGACAACCACATTTACTTTTTTCTGCTGCGGAAATAAAAGACAAATCTATATTCACATTCGTGAAATCAAAATGCATACTATTTATTATTTTTATGAGGCTAAGCTGAATGCATCGATCAAAGTGTTGACTCTAGGGCGCGTTCATACAAACATAAAATCCCGAAAATAAAAGCTCGAAAATCGAAAGCTAGAAAGCTACTTTTGTATCTAAACAATGCAATTTATCCCTTCTGTTAACACACAATACTGGCTATTTTGCATTATTTTGGAGTTTTTTTTTCGTGAACGCGGATGAGGACTACGCCAAAATATCTAAACACATATAAAAACGCGTCTATAAGGACAAAGTGCAATACGTATTGTAGCAATTGAATTGAAAGTTTGAATGAAAAAGGACATATTGCCTTTTTAAGTTTGCTATAGAATTAGTTTTGTATTCAAAATAAACGATATTCACTTGGTAAATAAGACGTACACATGTACTGTATCAACATGGTCCAAAACAATGTTCTCTTAAATGTTTCCAATAGCTTATGGATATATTCAACTGGAAGATATATTTAATGTATTTTCCTGTTTTCCTGCGATCACTGACTAAACAGTTAGTTATCAGAAAAAAAAATGTTTTGGTAGCGGCTGTCCGCGTTCGCCATTTGAAACTTCAAATGTCCGCATCCCAGAAAAAAATCAAGCGCGCCTGATATGTATTTGAATAAAAATAACACTCGATTTGGAAAATGATTGATAAATTATGCTTGCTATTGTTCATTTAAGAATCACACCGTAATGTAAATTAGGTCATCAACAGGAAAATATCCGACGGGAACAGGAAAATATCAGAAAACTTGACTCAGAAGGCCCGCACGCACGTCCTATACCAATATTACCTGTACGTCTGAATTGTTTATCACCCAAAGTCCGTGCGGTTAGCATCTTACAGTAAACGCGTAATAATTACTACGAATGACCACTTTATGTCTACATGATATCAAATAGCCAGATAAGTTATATTATCAACGACATCTGTAACAAAGTAGCTGAAAATAAATATGTGCCATAACTCACCCTTTTTGTAATTCTTCGCCACGTCAAAGAAATGTTTCTCTCCCCCGGATGTAACAATATCTGGATGAATATCCAGATAATTCTTCAAAGCGGCTGTCCCCGCTTTACGTACGCCCGCAATTATACAATGCGGTAGACGCCTAGTAAACTCAGAGTCTACGGACTCTATGGCAACAAGTCTATTAGAGTCTATATATGATTTTCTCTGAACATCGGAAGATTTTTCTATAGGTTTAGAGGTTTCATTAGAATTCCATGTTGTTGGGTTAATTGTGAAGAAAATGACAATAAATATTAAAATGAATATGAACGGTGTGTATGATTTTCTAAAAACCGAAACTGTCGTATTTAAGATAAGTGACTTCATATTAGTGTTATCCATTTTGCAGAGACTCGTCAAACCACAATACTATCCACGTAAATGCGTTATTCCCAAATATGTGTCTAGTTACAGCTTATTTTATTGCTTGTAATAATAAGGATTAGTCTCACAGTAAACCATGTTATAAACCCTCTTGCATACAAGTACAGTTTTCTTTAAATCTATACTTTGCAGTTATGTTTAAGCAAGTACATATTTACAACTGCGCATGTATACCCCTATTATCAGATTATCGCGCCGTTAACCAACATATTCTGCCTATTTTTAGAAACAAATGTTCACGAAATTCAGCAAATGAAGTAAACGCAAATTATTATTATTTTTAACTGTATTCATTTAGCTTTCAATGGAATGTCGCGCCATGTTCTTACGATATTATATATAATGCATGCTCTGCATTGATTTATGGTAAGCTTGTTGTTTGCTGAATGTAAATCGGAACCCGTTTAAGGGCATATTCAATCGATTCAAATATGCCCCTGATAATAACTATTCGAACGTAAGCAAAATGCATACAGTCTACCCATATAGGGTACGGATATATTAATTTATGACTATCTGAAGGGGAAAATAACGCTGTTTGTCGAAGCGATATGAACTTCCTATTAAATGCATATAATCGTTCTGCCTCGAGGGTGCGGGTATATTTATCCTGCTAAATAACATTAAATGATAATAAAGTTTATGGAAAATCGGCGTATATTTATCTAATTGATATAATTATCTGAAAAAAAAAACGTATCATCCCAATTAACTGTGTGGACAACCACTCTTACGGTTTTTTCGTTTTCTACTACGGAATTTCAAACACAAATTTATATCCATATTTTCGAAATCAAAATCTATATTGTTTTTACTTATAATTGTTTTTATTAAACAAAGTAAACGAGGCTAAGTTGAATGCACCGATCAAAGTTGTGCCTTTACGCCATACGTGTATATATAAAACAAAATACATACGCGTCTAAAAGTACGAAGTGCAACATTTATTGTAGCAAATGAATTGAAGGGTAAAATCAAATACGCATATTGCCTTTTTATAGTTTGTCATAGGAAAAGTTCTTCATTCAAAATGAATGTTATTCACTTCATAAATACAACTTAAACATGTACTGGAGCATTATGCCCCAAAATAATGTTCTCTTAAATGTTTCCAATATTTAATGGTTACTGTTAACGTAAAGAAGTAACATAAATACATATTTTTTTCCTGTGTTCCTGCGATCGCTGACTAAACATTTAGTTACGAGATAAATGTTTGGTTTGCGGCTGTCAGCGTTTTTTTTACTTCTCCCGTAAAATATGACTAATTTAAATTTCCGCATCCTAAAAAAATCAATATCATCTAATATGTTTTTGAATAAAAATGCACATTCAGTATAGAGAATAATAGGTAAATATTGCTTGCTAATATTCATTCAAAGAGCATACCATCATCCGGTGAACAACATTACAACATATCCGAAAACTCAACTCACATCGCCCGCACTCCCATCATCAACAAAGATCATGTCAACGTCTAAATTGTTTTCACCCTAAGGGACTAGCCACATTGGAGGCCCTTTCTTGCTTTTATTTCCTAACAAACCCGTCTTCCAATGTATTCCTTATGGGTAACCAAAATACAAGGAGCGGTTAGGTAGCTTTTAACCGTTTTTTTTTTCAGTTTTCCATAACTAATACATTGGAACACAGGTTTGTTAGGCTTTTTGCTTGAGGGAAGTTCTTATGACTGTTTTGATCATAACTTGAGAAATACATATTAATAAATAAATGAATATATGATTAGGCCCTCTTGCCAACCCAAATTCACAGCCACTAAAACTAAGCTGCAGATGCATGTAATAAAAGCCTCATCCAATGTGATATGTTTTGAAACCCTTGTTACGCGTATTGCTGACCCTTTTTTAGGCACCTTAACATTGAGATGAAAAATACAATATTGGTCTTAACCCTTTTGCTAAAAAAATACAGTTTTGCATAAATGCGGACACTTCTGATACGTTACATCAATTATCTGTTTTTTTTTTTGTTAATATTAAGCACGATTTTCATATAACAATAATATACCTATTATAACCATCTAAAAGGGAACCGATAAGATTGAAATAGTTCTGAAAATGGATAATATATGCTAAAAAATAAACGTGGAAATTTACAAAACTGAACGCTTGCATACTTTAATTGATATATTGTTTTAAAGTGTATGGATATATTTTTTTGAAAAAATCATGATTTGGTTGAGATAAATGCTGATCTAAACTGCATACTAAAACATAAGGTTATAAATGTAATTTTTGACATATTTTGTACCAAAACAATCATATAAACCGGTACACAATTAAGAAACATATTGCTAAATGAAACTTCATTTAGTGAAAAAATGATATATTAAAAGTGTTATTTTCAACTCACAATGAAAAGGCTTGCTAGAGTTTATTTCAAGTATGCCATCTTTACAGTTTTACTGTTTATAGGATTTGGATTATTTCTGACAAGCTCAAATCATGTAGTAAGAGGTAATCCGTTTCTAAATATTTACGTAAATATCTAATACATGTTTATATTGTCTAATTGAATTTGCCATTTTTTACTCAAACATTCGTTTGCCGACGTTAATCGACAGCTTTTTATGTGTTACATTCAATCTGTGTATTCGTCAACGTTCATTAAACTTTCAGGTTTTCATCCCAAGTCCGTGTAGTTAGACTGTTACGTCCGCCCCCTTAACGTTTTACGTCCGCGCCCTCACTCAAAACCTCACACCACACGGAACAAAAGTTGCATACAACATACATAGAAACATTAAGTAGATCTATATAAGAAATCCAAACTTTAGCATCAAATTACAAATTGTTTATTTTCATCAGTATTTTTTTTTTTCATATGAAATTATATACATGTATTATAAAATCGTGATCCAATGTGATTTATTTGAAACCCATGTAAAGTATAATTCTCCTTTTGTATTTGTTTTCAATGCAGCTTAGTATTGTTACGGAAAAATTCATTATTATTTCCCGGTTCCCGGTTTTTCCAATGTTCTTTCAGTGCCAATATATAACTTATTGCCCAGCCCTGAAGCAGGGTTGTCTCCCGAGAAACAATGGATGACTAATTGAGTACTTTGTGACACATATGTCACTATCGGTGACATGGATTAAAGTACTAAGGGCCTGGAAACATTTAAAGCGTTTCTGAGTTTCTCAAATTTCCAAAGGCTCCTTAGTCACATTGGAAGCTTTTTCGAGTTTTTTTTCCACAAATCATGTCTAATGTATTCCTTATGAGTAAGTTTAATCAGAACATAACCACGCGCTTCTTTTTGAGAAGCTAGTCACGTTTAGATTGCCCAAAAAGAAACATTTGAAGACGGTGTTTTTTAGAAAAAAATCCCGGAACTCTACCAATGTGGCCAGGCGATTTAAGCAATTGAAACCAAAAGCGTATATTGCTTATTTATTCAAGAGAGATGCGGCTTATAGTTTCCTAAAATAACTCTTTTAAAAAGCACAGTTTCTAATGAAAAACATTTCATGCGGCCAGACCCTTAAATGATACGTGTACAGCGACGTTTTTTATCCAATCTTATTTTGGTATTGTCCATAACTTGTTCAATCCTCAATTCCTTTATAATATACTCTATATTTTTTTCCAAGCATATTTATCAGCACTTAAAAACAAAGACGCTTTAGATACCCATGATAATCGATTATTGATGTGATCACCCTAAACACGAATTGAAAAAATGACAAAAATCCTTTCTGTTGATCTATTTAAACACTGTGTTCTTTACTCAAACAGCTGTTCATGTAATAGCGAAAGGCTCGACTTATGAATTGCAATTACGGACCGTCGCTAATTAGCAACCTTCCATTTCTTAAGAAACCTGGAAATAAGCCCGTTATTGGTTTTGACTCGGGCTATCTTCGAATTATACCTGCTCGACTGCGTCTCGCATGTGGTAATTCTCATATTGCCCTCACAAAACCAATAACCAATACTTGGTCCTCAACTCTTTTTGCTAGGAAAAAAATCCAAATCTTTCACAGAAATGAGGACAGCTGAAATCTTACTTGAACTATCTATTGTTGTCGTTATTAAGCACGATTTTTATATGAAAATTAAGAAAATTTCTGCGTTTAGCGATAAAGTTGAAATTCATTTAAAAATGGACAATGAAATAAAGCTGAGAAGTAAACGTACATTTTAAGACGCTTTCACAGATTTCAAATAGTATGGATACAAATAAAGCGTTTTCAATAAGTCAAATAATTATATGAAAGAAATAACAAGTTTTATTTTCTTCAACGAACCATGACAATGCGTGCTACTGTTTATTTCAAGTATGCTATCTTATCTGTTTTACTGATTGTAGGATTTGGACTATATAAGGAAAATGTAGTACGGGGTAATTTACTTTTATCATTTTTCATGAATATCAAATAGCATTATTTTTTTAAAACTGAATTTACAATCTTATTTTAACCAAACAATATTGGTTTGTCGTCATAAATCGACAGTTTCGTGTGTGTAACCATTGTTATTTCATGATTCTTTAGAAATTTCAATAAAATATATATATCATACAATGTGGTCTAGACGCCTGATTTATATATTTGCAACTAGTGACCAATATAAAGGACAGAGTAAAATACAATTTGAGAATAATATTGAGAAATTAAAGTGTCATATTTTATCAATAGTAAATGAGTTGATATTCAACCACACCTTCTCAACTTAAATAGCTTGTGAAACAATTGAGTGAGTGGATGGTGCTATTTATTTTCAATCCAGGTAAAAGGATTAAAGGGGAAGAACATTTCTAATGAACAATAAAATAAGCCGGTTATCAAATAGGCCCTCGTGTGGTCTGGAAATACAAGAACGTCTGGACTACGTCTCGACGCTCTTGTATTTCCGACCACACACTGCCTATTTGATTACCTATACATATTGAAATCGGCGAATGTCAGCATTTACAAGAAAATGGCAACCTTTAGACATTCTGAAATCTTAATTAAACCTGCGTATACGAATATACAACTGTGATCAGGTCGGGGACGTCTCCAAAAACGTCTTCACAAAGGAGACGTCTCCCCCAAAAGGAGACGTCTCCGTTTCAGGATACGGTTGCCAGATTTCGTATATTTAGCTACATATCTTTTAAAAGGGTAATTAAACAATGACACATATTAAATTTCACAATTTTATTCACATTTCAAATAACATATACTTTATTGCATAAAATACAAAAATATCGAACTATATCAAGTGCAACTAAACAAGAAATGGCGTGTTTGAACATAGATTAATAGCAGAAAAAATACACTATTGAATAAATCAACTTTTCATGTTGATCCATAATTCTAGAAACAAAGATCGGGCAATAAAAACTAGGATGGATATACAAACTAATATACTTTGTTTTACGTGAATTTCATGCTTTTAATGATAAAACTTTCCCGCCTAATTTGATTTGAATGTTAACAATATATAAGTTTATCCCCGGTTACATACATGTTTACAATAAAAAACATTATACAGTTATTTGTTTGGTTGCATGTATAAGGATAAATTTTGACTGTGATTGACTGTGATTCTGAAAAATCCATCAAAATATCAAAATCTAATCAAAGCGACAATACGAATGTTCATATATTGACTTTAAATATAACAAGATTTCTAGAAAATAGAATTTATATTTATATAACCATTTCTTTGCAGACGACCATCTGTCAATATTCAGCCTCTCCTCAAATAACTATGACAAATTCAAACATATGCTTCCGGAGTTCGGAACTGCTAATAAATCAACATTTGACTTTTTGTTACAACAAACGCCCAATCGCTTTGTGTGGACAAAGTCAGGGACGGATTCAGAAAATGACTCTAACATCAACATTGTATCAACTTTTCAAACTCCAAACAACTCTGTCTCAACCGGAAGTGAAACTCTTATGATGAAATATGAAAATCACACGACTATCATTGATTCAGAACATTCATCAAATTCAACATATGGGTTGGTTAATCATCCAGCCAGTTCCTCAAAAGCTGCACTCAGTAAAACCGATATATGTATTCAATACAACAAGGAAGTGAAATTAAACCACGTGGTCTTGCCCAACGTGACCGGAAGCTGGTCACAAACCGGAAATCGATCTGATCATGCGCAGATCCTTTGTTTGGTTACTCAATTGGAACATTCGAAAATGGATCGGTTTAAAATGGTAGCGAAGCATTGGCAAGGTATGCATTGCATTAACAGTAAACGCGCTTCATAACTTTGCATCGTGCGGGCGTGTGGTAGTGCGCGCGATAGGATTTTAGCGTTGATTTAAGTTTCGATTTTTCGATTTAAGCGTGCGGGCGTGCAGGCGTGCGGGCGTGTGATCGTTGTCAAAAATGAAGTTTGTGGAGTGTAAAGCGTGCGGGCATGGAGTGGCAAAGTTATAAAACGCGTTTACTGTATATATTCACCTAATACACAAAACAAGGTTTAATCTAAATAAGTTATTTATACCATGATGCATGATTTGTCTTACACGTTTTTATTTTTGCAGCTGACAAAAATAGTTTTGAACAACTCAATATTGATATCATATCTTATCAAAAATACAATTTGTAAGAATTATGAAACATAAATCAATATTTGAATTGGCTCATTGTTACATCTTATTGGAAACTACTTTTCGTTACTGCATAATTAATCATACCGGTCTATATGATTGCAAACAACGTCATCATGAGCTCATGCTGACCTAAAATATGCTCGCACGAGGTTAGCATGAGGTCATGGTGATGTTTCGTGCTATTAGAGTATTTCTAGTTTCTTGTTTATTTTTTTAGGATGCATTTCAGCAGCGATATACGTGGAACAAGACAGTTTGGATGATTTCAAATTAAACACTACGTCATGGCTTAAGGAGACGAACCGCACAAATATCTTTATTCATGTAGCTATTGTGCGAGGCGTGAGTATATTCCACCTTAAGGCGCGTTCACGCAAGCAAAAAGGCCAAAAAACATAAATAAAAGCTCGAAAACCGAAAGTTAAAAGCCCACTTTTTAAAGATAAAAACATAGCAATTCACCCTTTGGTCTACGAAAAATATGGGGTTTTTTCGCAATATTTTGAGCTTGCTTGCATGCACGCCGCCTTACACAAAAACTCAGTATGACTTTAAGCTGACCTCGAACTAGTCTATTCAAGGTCAACAAGTCCTCATGATGAAGTTTCGTGCAATCTTTGTATTTTTATAGTGCATATCGTGTACAAGTTTTAGCACCATGCGCCATTAAAGGAAAATAAATTTTGAAGAAAAAATAAATGAGATTATGACTATGAATTGTCATATCCATTTTTTTTAAATTCGGTACGCTTATATCGGGATATCATTTTGATCTTTTTATGATATTTTTATTTTTACATTTTCCTGTTTATTACAGAGTTTCTATCCAGTGAATAAGCTGAGGAATATAGCACAGAATAACATCAATAGCACATTTATAATTTTAATAGACGTTGATTTTATGCCAAGCTTCGATCTGGAAGAAACCCTTTTGCGATACATTAACGAAGGTTTTTATCACAATACCACTGTAAGTATGCTTTTTATTCAGATAAACATTATTTTATGAATATTAAGCATAAGCATATAATAATAATTTATCTGTCACAATCGATTTCAGATTATGATGCACCCGGTAAATACAAATCCGATGAGCGAATAAATACATTGATGTAGTTTTATTTAATATACACTCAAAACAAAGATAAGGAGATCTATCTAATTGAAGGGGGTAAAAAGGCTGTTTGATTTATTAAAAGTTTTCATTGTCGGCATGATCTTTGTTTTAGACTTGGTTTGAGGGTAAGTTTGATCAAGGTGGCCACACCCTTTATATCACTGAAATTATGTGAAATGATTTGAAAATCAGGCACATTAAATTTACAGGTTGACATAATTTTATAAATTGGAACTTTTAACATGTTGATGTTCTTTTTGTATTTGCAGAACAAAGTTCTAGTCGTGCCAGCCTTCGACAGTATATATAACAACCAGAAATTTCCTTTAACAAAACAAGAACTAGTTGAATCGATGCATTCAAAGCGAATAAAACCTTTTCAGTAAGTATCATTAAAAATAAGAATGAAATGAAATTAGAAATGCAAATATAATAAGACGTTGGTCAGCTGAAAGGTCTTCGAAGGAACATCCAATCTAGATCATTGCGCAACGGCCTAGGAATAATATAAGCTGATTTGTTCTAGATAAAACATATCGTGAGAATCTATATATGTGAATATATAATGTCTGGTAAAAGGGTCAATCATAGGAAAGAAAGGAGCGATTTATTGTTTTTAGATCCATTTAAGCTAAGTCAGAAGTTCCATCTTACATGGCCTTAGGGTGTGTTTCCGCGGCGGAAAAGGCCAGTGGTCTTTTATCTTTTCACTATTTTATCTATAGGACGACTGAGAAAAACTTGTAAAAAAGCTAGCTGTGTTTTAATGAAAAAGTTGTTCCACGCGTATGTTTTCCTGTATTTTCATATAACGTAAATCATATTCAAACTATTCGAACTATTAGTGTAAGATTGCTTTTCAAAATCGCAAAAAAAGCTACGTTCTTAGCCGCTGTAGAAAAACAGCAAAACTGCTACCATTTTATTGAAAACACCTTGGAAACACGCGATTATATCCTGAATATTTCAAAAGCCTTTTCGGGTTTCGTTTCAATTTATCTAGCTTACAAGTTACCCTTATAAAGTACATTGAAACGGAAGAACTTATCTCGACAATACATATTAATGTGGCCAGGGCCCCTATTCCCCTATGCTTCGCACAATTTTATTTATTTATTTGTATTTCTATATATAGCTTTATTGTTTTTTAACGCAGTTTTGATTGTATTCATTATCCTATGTGTGTATATTTGTAGCTATACGGATTCGAGGCATCCTGGTCATGGTCAATATGCAACCAATTATACATGTTGGATGACAGCCACGGCTCCATACAAGGTAAGGGTGTGTCTACACGGAGCAAACCAAACATCTAACCAAGCTTCCAGCAAATAATAATTGCCTTTGTATTCCTTATGGCAAACGTCATGTCGCGGCTTGAATTCATTCACACTTTGAAATGTCATTTGCATTTAAAGCTGTTTTTTTTGCAAATTACTCTTTGTGAAGCTAAATACCCTCGATGAAGCTTATCTTTTATACTTTACAGGTTAAATTTGCAAAGCTTTACGAACCCTACATACTCCTCAAACGCACCCTTTCTCCGCAATATGACGAACGTTTCCTGCAACGGGGATTCAATAAACATGTACATTCGTCAGAATTAAATGCAAGAGGGTGAGTATTTGAACACATGACTTGTTACAACTTATGCTTTTAAGAAAACATCGCATAAAGAAAATATTAATTTAAAAGCGTGCTCGTGAATAAAGCCGTGGTAATACTAGGTTTAAAAAAACGTTTGTGTGCTTTCTAATATAAGGAAAACTCAAAACGCATTTTTCGAGCGTGCCTTTTGAGTTTCTCTTTGAACAAAAATAGTCGCAAAGTCCAAAAAGGATCTTGCTGGTAGAAATCTAATGCCAACACATCATCAGAAAACAGAGAGGTTTTTTTATCCAAAATTTACCTACACGGCAATACAATTACAAGACGATTTTTAGTTTCCATCAAACGGAGTATGAATTATATACTCGCCGTGGTTACATTTGCGTTTTAAAACACAGCTCTTTCATGCTTTCAAACGCAATGTGTTATTAGAAACTTTTAAAAGCTAACATTTTAAACACATTTTGAGTTTTTCATTAAAACACATTGGAAGGCACGAACCAAACTCTGAGTTTTTTAAGAAAAAATCTCAGACTCAGATCCATGTTTATCAAGGTGATTATTCCTAGTGTAAAATATTACCAATATTAACAACTGCAAAATTGTGTCTTTGAAACTTTGTAATAATCTGACTGTTTCTATTTTTATTTGCTTTAGGTTTGAATTCTGGGTGGAGCCAAGCGTTTATCTTGTACACATGCCGCATCAGTATGATAAGGCTGTCGCTCATAAAGTGCAAAGGTTAGGTTTTTTTCTTTTGTACCATCGCTATAACTGTAGATGCAGTCTTAAAGTTCATACAAAGCAATCATGCATTCGCTATGTTTCGTGTGAATCGGGCTATATTGTAACATTCCTACATTGTAGGCCATTCCCAGTAAACAGAGACACGTTGTTAAAACGTTAAGAATACGTTTTCTATTACGTGTTTTATACGTGACATGGAAACGTTTTTAACGCGTTATTCTGTTCATACTCGATTTCGGTTTTTGCACGATTTTTAATTACGTGTTTTGCACCTAATAAAACCAAATTAATGCGTATTTGTACGTAATAAAAACCTAAATAATACGTTTTTTGTACGAAAGAAATACCTGATTTATATTGATTGAAACATATTTTTCGTGCCTTGTTTATGTATCATTAGTTACTGTTTATGTATAAGTATTACATATTTAAACTGTCGATCCTGATAGCTGTAGATATAAGAACCTGAAAAAGTACCTTCTTATACAATAATATAGCAACGAATCCATCTGCACAGATACTTTTATTGCTAGATGTGTAGAATTGATTACTCAAATGAAGATCAAATTATTCCGTTAAACTCTCTCTTTCCCTCTAATCATTTATTGTATGTTTCTCTCAGTTTATTTAATCTTGATGGATATTTATATTTACCTCAATCAGTTTTCCATGGATCCTTAAGCATCTGAGATAAAAAATGATAGTTTCTGGAGAGGTGTTATTGCCTATGAAAAACTATCCAAATTTGTTAATGAATAATTTCTCATGGCTTCAAATATTTATCTGTGTTGCTTCAAATAAATGTAGTTGTAGATTAATTTTTGATACGAATCGAAATGTTTCATCCGTATATTTATGAGTTTCTAAGACTAATTCCATTTAGCCCTTCCTTTCTCTCCTAATTTTGTTCGTTCACTGAATGAATATGTTATGTTTAATGACATATACACAAATCCGCAAACGTCACGTTATTTTTTAAGTAAAATAACGTTTTAACATAGCATTTTTGTCGTTTCCAAAATACGTTTTTCAGTCGTTTCCCGAGAACGTGTTTTTCACGTTGAAGTGTAACCTTAAGAAATCCTTAAAATAAACACGTTTTTACAACGAAATAAAAACCTTTCGAAATACGTTATTAAAACGTATATGGCGTACGACTATACGAAAACGTGAGAAAAACGTGAAAAAGTAGTTTTCCATATAAGAAACCAAATATTCACCATTGCCAAACGTGCAAAACACGTTTTCTGTTAATGGGTTTCTACCTTTCTTAAATTACAATGTATAGCGAAAAGAGAATCGAATGTATATGCATTTAAAATTTCTCTGTACAAAAGCATGGAGCAGGAATGCCATACCATTGAGTAACATATTACCGAAAATGTCTAATTAAAATCCACCACACATGTACTTTGACCGATTAATTGTTAGCAAATTTTAAAACTTGTATAACACGTAATTACATTAATACTATGTGTTGTTTTCAGAGGCGATAGATAGTATCAGATACTCATATAAATTCGAGCATCTTATTTAATTTCAAACAAAGTGAATATTACGATGATTTGAAGCATATAAATTGCAAAGAAAAATAAAGTTTTTAAAACAAATGTTAATTCATTTTTTTTTTGCAGATGCGTAAAACCTCTCTATTATGACGCGATGAAAAAGCACAAGAAGATAGCCGTAAAGAACAATATAAGTGTGCCGATACACAGATGAAATGATATTTATAACCCGCAAATGACAAAAAAAAAAATCACTAAATTAGTCCATTTTCATGTCATAAAACATTTGCATCATCACGTTATTTTTGATAAAATAAAATACAAGACACAACAAATAAGATAGTTTTTTTTACAAGTATCACAACATACGTGTTATTTCACAATAACCACCTTTGTGGCCGAATACTTAGCCCTTTCAGTAATAAATAAATGTGAATAAAGCAACCAAACTTGAGAAACATAAGATACATAGTTTTTACCTTTGTTAATGTGCACTGTACATTTATGAGTAAACTTCTACATAATCTAATGTTACGATATAATGTACAAGAATGAATTAGTATATGATAATTTAATTTTAGAAAAAAATATTAGAAAATAAATAATTAATTACAGCGCATAATCTCATATAGGATCAAATGTAATTGTAGATATTAGTGTGTCCGCTTAAACACGAAATGCACAAAACGACACAATAACAAATATCATAATAGTATTTAACTGCGCTTTCGAAACATAACCATTGTTCCCATCGTTACATCCAGGCGTTCTACAGAACGGTGTACACTTCATATACGAATTCATATACGTGAGTCCGAACCCATTAAAGCGATATCCGTAGTAACAGCCCTGTATTTTTTTTATCCTCTCTTTTTTCAATAATTTTAGGCCATTTATGAAAGAGTCCATAAATTCAATTGATTATGAATATGTATTTACCATTTATAAACGAGATATAAACAGCGAAACAATAACTGACACAACGATAATATAAAACTGCAATGTCGTAGCGATTGCGTTATTCCCATCATTACACCCGGGCGTTCTACAGCATGATGTACACTTCATATAGGTGAGTCCGAATCCGTTAAAGCGACACCCGTAGTAACAGCTTTCCACGCAACCGCGTTCGATGTTGAGCGTTTGGCCGTTCAGCGAACGTCTCTCGACCTAAACAAATAAATACGTTCTATTAAAGCGTAAATGAACTCTAGTTTCCCACAAGGTTTTTGGCCATTATTTTATATCAGATTGCAAGCTATTTTGTAGATGCGTGATGTATAAATGTAATACATTTTGTCATAAGTATTTAAACGACGTGGTAGATATGTAACCAAATAAGTAATGAATTGTCATATTAGTCAGGATCAAAAACAAATTTTGCCAACGATGTTACATATAGAGTCTACAGCGTTGATTTCAAAATGGCTTTATTCTATCCTTCAACATCTTTTGGGCGTCCGTTTATTGTCATCACGCCGGACTAAGGTACTTTTTACGTCAAAAGTCGACGTTTGTGTAGTAGTCCGGTCGGTAATACCAGCCAAATATGATTCCATGTGCATTGCTTGTTAAATCTTGAAACTATGCATTTTCTGAATGGTCTAATGGGCCATCGTAATTTAGCGAAACAATTAAAAAGTGTCATGTAGTAATAATAGAATGATTGCATGTAGTTTAATGCTATCATCGATTTGTAAAGTCGTTATTATACTGATTCTTGAGAAACGCTGATTGCTGACTAAATAAATAAATTGCACTTTCCGGTCATCGTATTTCTCAAATGCTTTATTGGTTTGATAAAAAAGTTTCTTTGGTCTTTATCACATAAAATCATTCCTGTATAAAGCATGTTGAAATAGATCCTAAAATTCCCTAGATTCCTAATAATATGATTTATAGATTATGGATGTACCGTGCTTATAGGCCATCGTAGTTAAGTTAATTGACAGAAAATGTGCGTTATCATAAATGATAGTTAAATTTTATTCTAATATTATTATATATTTGTAACAATCGGTAGTTATACCGATGTTTGACATATGGTGATTCTAAGCCTTGAAAAATACACTTCCCGGCCATCGTAATGTTCTAAATGATAATCTTGAGTAAAGAAAGTTTAGTTATTTTCTCAATTTAGTCTTAGAAGCTGCTTTAAGTGTTTATCTTAAGCAAATTTTGCCCAAATAAAATGTTTCGATGATTATTATTGACGTTTTTATTGCTAAGATGCGCTTTTGGGCCATCGTAATTTTCATACCTTAATATTCAAAATAAAAATGGAAACATATTTTATTTTAAAGAGTACTCAAAGACCATTCAGAAAATGAATAGTTTCAAGATTTAACAAGAAATGCACACGGAATGGTATTAGCCACCGGACTATAGCTCATATGGACTGTCCGACCTAGCTCAAGGTCTTGTCGTGAGTGTCACATGTTCGATTAAAAAAAAAATGTTCAAAATAAAATATTTTTATGGAATCCACTTCTTCTTCTAATATTTACCTTACAATATGTGTCCCTTGGTCCACACTGCCTCAGGGCTATCTGTGTTATGTTATTAATACACGGGGAATCATGTGGTTTATATTTCTTTGTGTATATTTCGGCGCAATCATAACACCATAAATCGGTCCCAGTGGCTGTTTCATTGTAGGCGTCGGGAAGACACACGTCACTGCAGGATCCTAGAATAAAATATATAGTTCGAGACTAATATTTTTAAGAAGCATTTGTTAAACATTGAAAGATCATGAAATGAAATAGGAACCAAATAAGATTTTCTCCTATTTTAGTTTACTCATTTGGATTTTTAAAAATTAACCGAAGTAAACAATTATTGGCAGTGTCATATTAGGCATTGGGAAGGTAAACGTCATTGCAGGATCCTAGAATAATAAATATAAATTTTGAGTTTTTTTTCATGAAACAATAACAATGAAAGCACCTTGAGCAAAAAAGTGAACACCATAGCTACTATATGTAACGTAATGTAATGAATATAACATTTTAAAAAATAATTTAATTTTGAAAATATGAATACATTTATTATAATCTAATAACTATTAGAACTTGTTCTATGAAAACGATTCTCATCATACGAGTTCAATTTGAAAACTTTATCGTTGCTGAGATGCTCACGCTTTTTTATTTAATTTATAACTTGATTTAAAGTTTTATGAGATTAAATCAGATACAGATGTGAATGAAATGGTATTACTGTCCCACTTACCATGCGGTAGCATTGTTATCCCAAATATCACAGATGCAATCAAATACAAGTTGCTGCCCATAGTTGAAAATGGCTTTTCCTTCAAATTATCATTAATGTAAAACATCGTGGTTAATATATCCAATCGAGTTATTTCATCTAAATCATTTACCAGAAGCTGCCTTCCAATAAACTTATAAAGTTTTAACTTGTGTTTATATTTTCTAACAATATTTTTTATATTGCACCCAATAAACCATTCGCACCGCTCATATGTATTTTCTTATTAGATGTAGTAACTATATCTTTGAGATATCCAGTTAAATCAGTTTAACATCATTTTATTTCTAATATGTCTTCGTAAATTATCACATAATGCCTCCACTCTCTAGCAAGTGCTGCTAAAACAAACCAAAACACAATGCAATTATATCATAACTAAGTGAAGTCAATTATATTGCAGCAGCTCATTTTCATTGTGCTCTAAGTCCATTGATTGTTATTGAGCATTCTAAGAGCGGCGCCTAAATAAATAATCGTTCGGGATGAAACCAAATAGGGCTCATGCATAAAACCTATTTATTCAATGCAGTAGGGCTGTAAAACAGGGAAGAAGAGGGTTGAGCGGCTGCTAAGGTGAAAGTTAATCGATTATTCATCGCTGCGTTTTTGTTGTAATAAATAATACTTTGAGAAAACCAGTTAAGCCTCTGATGGATAAATATTTGGTTATGCAAATAGGTTATTACAGTCACGATCGATTGTGATTTGATTACTGCGTTAACTCAGATAACCTTCTAAACCGTAGTCGATGTAAAAGCAAAATGATATATTTGTATTCAAG
>LQRL01180809.1:23739-38862 GCA_001703475.1 Hydroides elegans | reverse complement strand
GGTGGTGTCAACGCTTTTCTTTATCTTGCAAAATATCTTATAAATCACCGCGGGTGGTCACTGTTTCTAGGCTTTAAAAATAAGCATATAAAATAAGACAGAAATGATGCTTTTTCATCCATGTTTAAAGATACAAATAGAAGAGTCCCTTGCAAAAATGGTTTTGAAATTATAAATAAAAATATTATAATCGATGTTTGCATTCATATTTAATTGCATTCATATTTTAATATAAATTCATTCATTTGAGTGTATTCTTAAATAATTTTTAAGTTCAACGCTATAAATATGTTAAATAAAAAGGTAATTTCGAGAAAAAAAACTGCCCCGATCAAGATGCAATTTACTCGCAATTTACAATTTTTTCTCGCGGATTTAGTATTTGACATGCAGCTGCAATCAAAAGTTTTATTACAAATCTCTTTCACTTTGTTTACATAAAATGGTTTCTAGATTTAACATCTTCTTGTACGAAACCACCAAACTTTTCCTATAACGAGAAAATCTTCGGTGCCATAAAGTGCCTCTCGACATCTCTAAAATCACTTGGCCCAGACAAATCTAAAAAATCTAAAAATAAAAAAATATATAATAAATGAACGA
This sequence comes from Hydroides elegans, assembly GCA_001703475.1. Taxonomy (NCBI): domain Eukaryota; kingdom Metazoa; phylum Annelida; class Polychaeta; order Sabellida; family Serpulidae; genus Hydroides; species Hydroides elegans. The sequence continues at coordinate 38,259 of LQRL01180809.1, read as the reverse complement.
AAAGAAAATACGAAAATATGTGGGTTGTGTATATACTTATGTTTTCGTTTTACGTTTTAAATTGTGACATATCAATAAAGGCTCATTGTTTGATGTTGCTATAAAAAGCAACTGTGCGACTTGATTGTTTTTGAAAGACACAGCGCTTTTGGAATAACTTACAACAGTTTGAAATCTTGCGTTTTCTTTTCTTGTGCTAAGTTTGAAGTCGAGATGATGTGTCAATTTTGTGTTGAATAATAACGACATTCCGTCTCGGGTATATTAGACATCTACCATCCGATAGTTGAGCGTAAATTATGCGCATTTATGCGATCAAAGTGAAATGGAGAAAAGTAATAGCAATTTTGCACCCTCAGCAATATAGGTTTACATACCAGTATAGTTTAGGTTATCTGTAATATCTGTAAAATAATTAAAGAAATCACGAAGCTATTGCGGTATCGTATTTCCTACGCCTTTTTATCGTTCATATTCGAGTGGATTCCCATAGGAATAGTGCAGAATTAAAACATCGTAGGAGGCAACCATTCCTTTTTTTGTTTGTTTTTTGTCCAATATTTATTTATTGCAAAAACTTTTGTTTGAGTTTAGAAGCATTCAAAACAAATAATTCAATATAAGCTTTGATGCTCGATATAGAATGTGCTTGTTTAGTAATAGACTCCACCCATGGAAATGAAGTCATACACTGGACTTTGGAATAGAATGTGGTTTCGAAAAACAAGCATGTAATGAGTAATAACCAGCATCTTTTTAATAATTGTTTATGTCATTCTGTCAGTTGCTTTCCGATATCCTATGTGCAATATTTACTGATTGAAAACCGTCATTTCAGCACTTTGGGATGTCTCATTTAACTATTGCAAAAGATATTAATATATTTGTGAGCACTAAGCAAAAACAAATATATGTTTATTTTATGCGTTTAGACATATATATATATATAACTTCTATAATCTCTATAAAAATATCAACGTTTGATAAGGAAGAATACAATTATACATGTATGTAATTTTTCGAGGCTTTGATTTTAAAATCAATTTCTAAGAATTTCAATATACCGGTATAAGTGCAAATTCAAACCAAAAAAAATTGTGTATGTTTCACTTTTTAATCTCTGCTTGAATTCGAATTTTGTCATACAATACACCTACGGTAATCTCATATCCGAGATAAGAATTTTCTCACGAACTACCGCAGAGATAACACGTCACATCAAATGCGGAAATAAACCAATATCGTGCTATTTATGGTAATTTGTAATATAACATATGGCAATATCCGAAACAAGAAAATTTACCAATAAATGATTTTTGAGACATCATTGAATTTCACTTTAACAAAGCGTATTTTTCGGGTATGATTGGTAAAGGGATCATGTTAAGATTTCTTAAACACTGACAAAATCAAGCTTCGATATACATGTGTATGTTCATTAGCTATAGATAATGATAATGATAACAATCAAATCAATTATAATAATCAATAAAAAAAACACTCGATATATGCAACGTTGTGTATTTATGAACGTTGCAAAATCGTTTATCTGTTAGGTGCATGACAAAAACCGGTTTATTTTCGTTAAGGACATTGCGTATTAGTGACGTTAAACGTTGCAATCGAAGGGGAAGAATATTGGTGGAGAGGGGGGGCTAGAGGGGACGTATGCCCAAGGGTATTAAATAATCTTGCACTATTCTGATTTATCTAGGGGATCTAGGCACGGTTTGGATTAACGAGACCATAACGAAGATGAAACATTTATGTACCTGATTTTATTAAGTTACTTTATGAAAAATATATTCATCGCACTAGAATATCTACCGAACCGAGGATCCCCAAATAAACTGATATAGGATCATTTTTAATTGAATTATATGATGAAGTGAATGGAACAAAATAAACAACACTTTTCGATAAAATATATGCATATTTTGTCCTCATTTACAAGATAAGTGATAAATGAAACCTTACTATTTTCAAAATAGCTTAGAAGTGTATATATCATATTGGATCTAAACCGTTTTTAGACGGAAATATATTGGTATGCACAGGCGCGGATTTAGAGGGGGTGCACTCTGCGCACGCCCTCTATTCGCCCCAATAAATAATACAAGAAAAAAATTGGCGCCTCTTCGGTTCGGTCTGAGATTTTATACTGTTGGCGCCCCCAGGTTCAATATTTTCTGGATCCGCGCCTGATGCATATCAAAGCCAAAACACAACATATATCGAGACTCGAAAGAAACCATTTCTTCTCAATATCCCTGGCAAGACCACCATCGTTTGTTTACAAACATATCTCACATAGACTTGTGTTTTTTTATTTCGTCACTTTTTTCGTCATGTCCAGCATGAATGAATAAATTATTGTATTTTCAACAGCCAAATTTTTCTGATATTGGTATATATATTAGGTATATATCTTATCAATAATTTGTCTTGAATTCAAAATGATTCTGCAATGAATAAATGAAATATGACCCCTTGAATAAAACTATTTGTCGGCAAGGGGTGTTATTTTATTTAGTCAGGTGAAACTGATTATTTGTTTTTCACTGGTTAGAGCTGGTTAGACAAAAAAAGTGACGAAATAAAAAAACACACGTCTATTAACGTCTATAATAAGACGCCAGTGGAGCGCATGTTCATCACGGTCGCGTCATATGTACACCTTTCAACTGTCAATTTCGACGGTGTTTCATCTTATGATTCATATACATGTATAGTCAAAGACTAGTCATGAGCCTTTGGTACAGTATTTTATTAGGTAGGGGGAATTACTTATTACTTTTAGTAGGGGAATTACAAAAAGTAGCATAAGGATAAGTAAGGGATGTAATACGTATAGGCCCAACATGTTCAATAGTTTAGCGGAGTAGCCTACATCCCAGATGGTTAGTGATCCCTCAAAATTGATTGAAATGAAACCCTAACCATTTGCTTCTATATTCACAGCAATCGCAAAGGGCTCGTGAAAAAGATACGTGTCACTCTTGTATAGCTGTATGTTTACAATATAATATTAAAATCATAATGCAAATAAAATACACAGTAATATACCGTTTTACTTATAAAATTGAGAATGTAACTGCGTAGAAATCAACACCAACAGGTTCGTAATTCGTCACTCAATAGCACCTTTTACTTTTGCTTTGATTCATCTTTCTTTCCTCCTTTCACTTTTTCAACACAAACTTGTATGTTTATAACCAAACACTTTGCAATGCACCAGCCCCCTTTGGCACAACCACTTGATTTGAAGAAGCTTCGAGAAAGCAACACTCTAAAATTGTACAAAGCCGTTATTTTTCTATTTTTGCTTATTCTGAAAAGATAAGTCAAAACATCAACGAGCTAAAAGAATAACGAAGGACGCATTTAGCTTTCATTCATCTAATTATCTAACAACCAATACCATAATAAACACAGAAAAAATATATTTCGGAGACAAATGTATTATAAATCATTACTCTCATACGTGGGGACGCAAACGGAAACTTGTTTAAAGTCCAAATGATATGTTTGGGAAGCAAGTGACAAAATATTTGCTGTGCGACAATATGTGAAATTTGCCGACCCAATTTGAAAACCAAATCGATAATCGCGAACGGACAACCGAAACGACTTTTCGCGAACACCGAACATATAATTTGCGGACAACCAAATGATCTATTCTCCGTTTGCAGTGATCTACACTGGATTTCCAGGCACGTCGAAGTCTATGTTGTTTTGGTTGCTAATCCCTTCCAATCATATCTCTATAGAGTACAGGTAACGCATTGCTAAAGCAACAAAATATGGCAACGTCATTATCTATAGTACCTTTCTTTGATATTCGCTTCATACGGAATAATTTGTGGGCATGAAAGTTTGATACAGTAGGCCTATATGTTTTTTTTTTTCACATTCAAGGCCTCATAAGAATATGTTAGGGACATGAAGTACTCATCAGTTAATCACAGGCATGCAATGTCCTTCCTTATCTAAGGTAGTCAATATGTGTATTTAACCCCTTGTATTGCGAATTCCTATAGTTTCAGTATGTAAGACATCTTGGAAACGAGCCACATTGTAAAGTCTAAATTAAGAATCGCAGACACATAACTCTTGAGCAATTACTCTTCCCCTTCCCGAAACATGTGTTGGATGGTTGTATATTGTGGAAATAAATCCTTGGCTAAGCAATTATGTAACACATATCCAATTACTATAAACAATGCTTTGTGTTGGCGTTTACCTGTGATCTGGACTTTGTCTTATAGATAGCCAATGCAATGGTTTAGACTATATGTATACATGCATGGACGATGAGAAGTCTGATCATGTATCGTCCACCACAGATCGCAAGAAGGAGTAAAATAACAGTTCCGTGTCATTTTGCTAACACATCGCTACATAAAATACCACATGGCACCGAACTTTTCTTTTACCCCTACTAATGACTGATCGGATCAAACTTACTTACTTACTTACTTACTGTCATGCTGTCGTGGGTCAAACTACCGTCTTTGTTTACTGTCATTTATTTAAAAAGTAATAAATCAGGAATACAAAGGGACTGTTAAATAATTATAAATTAATGCGCTTCATATCTATGTATTAGTCAAATATGGATCGACCATAATGTTTCGTTAAATTGACATATGAACATCGTCAGAGAAATTCATATATATAGATAGAAGGCGATGTGCATTAAAAACCGCATACCCTTGGTGCATCTTATTAGCCAACATTACAGATCTCTCACTATTTAATATCTGCCATGGATATTTTTGAAGATAATCAATAACGTTGAAATCCAAGAATAGCCAAATACGTAATCCATACGCGCTGAACCTGTATTTTGATCTGGAATGAGCGACCGATCAGGAAATGTGGCTATTTAGTGTTTATAAATAGGATATTATATTTGTTATCAATAGATTATAACTAGTCCTGCTACCCTTATCAAATATAAAGCCACAAAATCCGTATCGAAATCAAATATCATCGTTGCAAAATCGAAATTGAAAGAATATAAATATTAAATTTTCCGGAAACTAATGAATCCTAGAAAAATCTACCTTCTAACATTCGTCTCGAAATCTTCCAGAATCCCATGTTTTTCTTGAATAATGAATAATGTAACGCACCGAAAAGTAACAATGGTGTTGCGATTCCTATAAAAATAGAAATATGCCACATTGTAAGGTTCTAATTGAAACCGCCTCATTTTGTGATGGATAAGGTATAAATTTCGTGTCCATATACTAAATATTCGCTTGATTTAAAACATATGCATCTTATTTTACTTAATTTGAATAAAACCCACGTATATCTCGATGTATACACCATGTCTGGATAACGCGAACAAACAAATAGGTGAAAAGGTTGCTTTTCCGCAAACAATGCTCTAAGTTAGTCATTCGATAAGAGATCGTAAGGATGGATCCGATGTAAAAGTCGAAAATAGATGTAGTGTTAATTTACAGTGTCTGTATTTTATGTGATGAGAAGCGAGATTGGAGTCAAGGGGGCAGACCGTGTTAAAATAAAGTGTTTTCTATGTCTTGTTATCTTTGACTAAACCCGTATCTAAAGCTTTCCCTTGAAACCTTTGTAAAAAGTGGAAACAAATAAACATATAAGTTTATACAGAGAAAAACTGTACATAATCACGCTAATACAAAGATTGTTATTTGGGTTGCAATTTAGAATTAACCAGACGTCAGTTTGAACAACATAAATTCAACGTCGGCGTATCACAAACAAACATAAAACTCTAATTGCATAAATGGTTGCACGCTAAATGATATCTACAAATTTTGTTCGGTTTAAACTGAAACCTGGAAGTTTTTTTTTCCAAATATGATAACTGAAGAGTACCCCACGAGCTGTTCCCCAAAAAAAGCTGTTCCCCACCAGATTCCAGCTGGCTTGGAAATTGTGAGGAAATTCATTCTGGCTTGGAGATTTTAGCAAAGTGGGGAACACCTTTTTTGATAATTTCCTCATTTTCGTAATAAATATTGAGAATAATCATTTCAAAATTGATTTAACCTTCTTGCAATTGTATAATAAATTGTTATTTTAAATATATGACAGGTAATTTGGTTATATTCAGCATTTCATTTTTCACAAAATGTGTTCCTTTTCTGTTCCAAGCTGGCTAGAAAAGGAGGAACAGCCCAGCTGGCTTGGAAAAAATGAACACCTTTTTGCAAATTTTTAATGTTCAAAAACTATTATTTTGTTGGTATTCATACTTGTCATGTCATTTAAAGGCGATTTAACAACTTTTTGAAAAATGTGTCGTGGGGTGCCCTTCATAACTAAAGGGAGTTACCGGCGAATTGTTGTTTTTATTCAACATATTTTAGCGTAGATATCTTTATCTTCATCACTTAGTTCACGTAGAACCGACACACTCAAATATAACGTCCTCGAAAAACCAATGATAATGTGATTCAGTTCGAACCTTATCATAGTCTTCTGGCGTTCAATCCGCTTATCCAAAAAAGAAACATCTACCCGCATAACCTGATACTGTTCCCACAAAAGTAACGCTTGAGCGGCCTTTGATCGAAGTTTGCCATTGTTTTAATCCACCTAATTGGTCGTGAAGGTTCGATCTTGTGCTATATCCGTATTTTGTGGAAAGCAAAGATAGGGAACAGTGGATTGTGTACGCAACGCTAAGATAACATGTCGGTTTAATGTTGTCGGAAGTTCGCTAGCTTTGTTATGGTTTCTGACAAGTTCGATTTTCGTCCCAGTGTTTTGATTTTTCTTCCATCGAAGCTTTGTCCTCGAATATCTTAATTTTACCGGTATCAATGTAAGGGTATATTGGTTTAAATACATATACTTTTACCGTTTTTACTTTTTAAACTTCTACAAGTTTTTTGCATGATTTAGTCGTGGTTGAGTCTATAGGCGAATTCAAAGATAAAAGTCAGCTCTGTTACCATGAAACAAACTTCCGAAGGCGCAATGAAAAAATGCGCAAAGAACATGTATATGATATATGCGCTATATAAGAAATGATAAATTAAAAAAATAAATAAAATAAAAATCAGAATTCGTTTACAAATGACACTACCAAGTCCCTTTCTATGGATATGCGATAATCCTGTGCATATTGAATTAAACTAAATCCGTTTGACCAACGCAAACACCTAGATCTATTTTATTCATTCTTTTTTTCAGACTGCCAATCAGCATTGGAAAGGGGAGATCTGGGACCAGATGGCTCGCATTTGACCTACATTCAACCATGGCTGTCACCGAGTCCATTTGAAGCAAGATGCAATGTGAAAAACGGTCAAGGTAAGTGGTGACGAGGCTTTTATTTTATATCAAACGGGATTAGAAATGATAATTGTCTGAGCGAGTTAATCAAATTAGACATTTTTTGGCGAAGTACGGTTCTCCGCTAGCATACTTAGTTGTCCTTTTCTAAACCAGACATTCCAAGAACGCAGGTAAACTGCACGGTTTTGCAAAATAACTGTACTTGAAAGATGTTAATGCGGGATAAATCCATGGGAACAATTATGAAAAAAAAACAGGGCTGTTAAATAACGTTCGATTTATAAAGGTATCCGGTCACCTGTAGCCGAAATTGATTCTCAGTAATTAATATAATATGGTTTAGTTGATTTGAACATTTGTATGGTAGAAGCATTTAAAATACATCTTGAAGTAACTTTGTTTACAAGTTGATAGTCGTAACCCGAAAGCAAACGGCATCTTGCCAAGATTGGTGACATGATGTGTCTTAATTTGGGAAAATGACTCAATCACGATAAAAAGCAACCATAATACCATTATTACGCGCTTCCTCCATAACCTTCAAACAACCCTCTTAGTACAATTGATTACTATCATTTTGTAATAAATTTGTAAACCCTCAGTGTGTTTACATACTTTACATTTCATTAACTTTGACGTAACTATGTTCTTAAGCGACACCGACGTAAAACTGTCTCATGATACTATTCAATGTGATGCTTTTGATGAAAAGCACCTCACGAGATGTTCCTCATAAAATATGTTCCGCACCAGATTTCAGCTGGTTTCGGGTTAGGAATGATGGTTTATATAGCTCGGGGTTTGACAAGCGGATTGTTTTGAATATTCCTTCTATAGATTGAACAAAATGAGATAAATACACTACAAATGAACACTGCTAATATTTCTTATCATAGATGATTTGATGAAAATCACCGGCTTGCATAAATTGGGAAAATAGTGAACACGATTTTCTTCAGTTCAAATACGATCAATTACTTGTAATACAAATGTAATTTAATTGCAATTGTATTACATTTCCAAATTTCCAAATTTTGTTCAATTTGGTGTCCTTTTTCAATGGGGTTCTTTTGATTTTATTTTGCACGCTAATCATCTGTCAACCCCCAGAGTTTTTAGCCTAGATTTTTGGTTTAATAAAAACCATCATTAAGGATTTAATATTGCTATTTTCCAGGCACTTTTTAGTGTCATTCCGGTACAGACTATTGTAAACAACTTTCCATTTTTAAGGCGGCTGCAGGGCTTTTTAAAAATAAGAACGGAGACGGATATGAGCTTATCATACAATTGTTTATATATAATTTGCGTTTATTTAGTGTATATGATTATTTAAATCTAATCGACAATTAGACTGGGAATTAATAAGGTTGATCCTTTAACGCGCAAAAAAAAAAAACGTGTAGTGAATTTGCGTAACAAAAGAAACCATAGCGTGAGATTGCACAATGAAAGTGATAAATGACTTTCCTAAAATCTTAATTGTAACTTATCAGTGTTGTCAGCAATATTTTGCAAATTTGGTTCAGCATAATAAGACATGAATTCTTCATCAAATCAATGAAAATATTAGAAAATGCAAACACATGCATATTGTGCTAGGACAGTTATTTCGCATGCCGACTTAAATATTAATTTCAAATTAAATTTGCAAATATCGTATTTTCGCGGAATCACTTAAGGGGATTTCTATATTTCGCAATGATCTCCCGGGATTTATACACTTATCCGATCGGACTCGCACATCCCTAAAGTAGAATTCTAAAGCATTTTCTCAGACAAACAACTGAAAGCCTGACTGAATTCTGAAGATGCGTTCAAAGATAATTCGAGTCTGTTTCGATGTGACTTATATTGTGTCACTAGTGTTTTGGGAACCGTAATGACCTTGTAAGTGTCTCGACCCTACCTTTAAGCTTTATTTGATAGAGCCTTCTAATTATAAAGAAACGTTATTTCAACGTTAAAACTTTGAAACACATTTAAGATCTTGTAGATGTGGATGCTAACAATTTTGAACCGATATATACTAAATATTGACTAAAATATTGACGCCAATGTATTGTTTGTACATGATGCCGAACGGGGCACACTATCTTTAACTGCGCCGAGCATGTTTTGAATATTCGTAAAACAAATGATGTTGTTTAATACTCCCTGGTGCAAGTTAGGGATCAAATCGTAGAAGAATGCTTTTTCCAAGAGACTCTTTTGAAAATCACTATCAAACTATAAAAAAAAACAATATTTGGCTTCCCCAATAGATAAAAACATGAGTTGTATAACGTTTAATAACGTTATATTAACGTCCTTTTAACGTCAAATTACCCTTTACTAATGGAGGAATGTCGCGACCCGACGCTTATTCACAGAGATTAGCACAAAAGGTTTGATATACACACAATAGCCAATACAGGGTCACCCAGTTCTCTACAAGGCTTTATTATTTAGCCAACTGCGTTTTTACTGTTTATCGAACTGCGTACTTGACTTTTACCCAACTCGGCAGGGTCGTCCATAGTACGTCGCATTCGGACGTGACGTTTAGAGGACGACCTACTTTGGGTCCGGATGAAAGTTTTCCGGACGTCCTTTTAAGCCCGGCATGCGTAGAACGTACTTACTAGGTCCGACTCGGACGCGACGTCGATGCAACGTCTTTTCTTCGTCCACGACGATTAAGGACGTACGGAAAACTTTTATGTAGGCCCAAAGTAGTGCGTTCTCTCAACGTCCGTGGACTTTTTACCGAGTAGGACGCGGTTAAAGGCTCCCTAAATGAACCCCCATTAGCGATATTTGGTAAAAAGGTTAATATTTTGTTATTATAATAGTGTCGTACGTAATGAAATCAAAATAGATTTATTTGACATCAAAAGAAATGGCGAATTTTAAAAGAACGGTTTTTGGGCGGCTGTATTTCTTAAATTCGCTACCATCACCTGATGACGTTTTGTTGTCGTAAAAAAGTCGCTAGTCTGTTACGTAGTCGATAATTTGATTATAATGTTTGCGCTGATGATTTCGGGATGCTTTTAACCTGCCTGGGAACGAACGAAAACGCGACCGGGTTCATATACACAGTCGTCACAAAAGACGGTTAAATGATATATAGCAGGGATGTCATGCTAAAGAGTGCTTGACTGGTAGCAAAGAAAAGAACTTCACTTTGATGAGGTTTTATTGCGTTTTCACTCAATGTTATTCTTTTGGTCTCTCTTGAGTACAGGTGAACTTTGATCCAAGTTTGAATTGTACATTTGAAATTATTCTGTTAACAATGCATAGTTAAAACATTTTCATAACTGTTAATTTCAAAACCCTTTTTGAAAATATGTTTTCTATGACAAAAGTGTCTGTAATGCCAAGGTCAATTTTGAAAGCGAGTGTTTTTTATTTGACTTTTCGACCTTTTTGACCTTGGACCAAGAATGAACGCATGGCTAACAATGCGTTTTGACATCATGTTAAGGGTTATTATTACTATTAAAAATGCAACTTATTTTCTTGATATGTTATTTTAGTTTAAATGAGAAACCTAAAGAGCTGGTACCATTAAACTTGAACGAAAACACTAGACCCCCATCTTGCTCTTTATCCAAGTCTCCCTACCAGACGGGAACTGATATCTGAATCAGTGTAGCGGCTAAAATTTTGAACGACATTTATTTTTTTACAATTTGTAATGGGAAATTATATAATTCCGTGATAGGAGGAGGAACACATTACATTTCCGTAAATTAATTATAAAACACAATCCGTATCTTTGGCAACTGTCCCGGGTCGGAATCGAGCTTGGAACCTTGAGTGTTCAATAGCTAAACGCCATTTTGCGATGAGTTATATATCGCGTAGGTATATATACTAGGTGAATTGTGTATATAATAAGTTAATGATCAAGTTAATAAATTATATCTATTAATCATCTATTTTCCAGTATAATTTCAAAAGTAGAAAATATGGCATGCCAACTTAAGCTATCAATAGGTATAATTGTATGGGTTTATATAAAATAGTATGTTAAATAGATCAGACCGAAACGATATTTTGTTATTTTGAAAGTATACTTTAATTTAGTTATTTACTAGACTTCCTTTTAACTTATTAAAACATATATTCGTAAGCTCATTTTTGCACATCCTTGCATACCTTCATGTATCTACTTAATTATAATGTCAGAAGGATTTTACAAAATGTTTATTTAGTATCATATCGATTGCCACTTTTACAAAGACCCCTGGAATTTATGAATGTTCTTAATTTTATCAAACAACCCATCTCAATATATTGCGTTACCATATAATTGCTATTTAGATACGATTGTTTTAAGGTTTTTCACTGTTCACACATCATTGATTGTGTTATACAATCTGGGGTCTCTAATTTAATTCAATCGTAAGCGATGTTATTCTTAGAACTTAAATTGAAACCCTAAATAAACTAAGGGGGCTTTATTTTAAATCAAGCACTTAACAAAGTATATTGCATCATCACCAGACTGTACATAATCGAAGTGTTACTTAGCCGGAGGTCTTATAGGATTGTTAAACGTGAGATAGTTTAAATGCAGTTTTTTTCTCAAATTATGCCATGGCATAATGTTGTATGTTAACTGTCCTTGTTGCATTAAAACAAAATGTTGGCAAAATATTTTTTGGGAGTGTTTGCGAGTTTTTTTTTCCTTTGTGAGGAAGTTCAAATTTACTAAATTGAATATGACAAACTATTCAGCGTCTTTTTTATGGTGATAACGTTTCTTAATCATAATGTTTCGCCACAAGGAGCAATGTTTTGTAACGAAACTTCGGGCGATTTAAAGTTCTCACATTCCTACTTTTCTGATGCAGCAAACAATATGTAACCCCTTGGTAAAATCAATATGTTCTTATCCATGCGAAAAAAAGATACATTCATAATACGCTAAATGTATATAATGATAGCGATTTAATAATGGTTTCATTTTTTTTTATGTTATCAGGTTGGACAGTAATACAGAACCGGCGAGACGGCTCGGTGGATTTCTTCCGCGGGTGGCGCGACTATCGAAATGGATTCGGCACATTTAGGGGCGAATTCTGGTTGGGATTGCAGCATATCTACCAACTAACAAATCAAGGTAAATTTGCAGAATGTGAGGGTTGACCATCATTCTGGTGAACCTAGGAAAGTGACACAAACAACTCTAATTTTCCGTTTTATCGTATTTTTTTTAATCTATAGTCATTACCAAGAATACTACAAGCCATAGTTACATATAAACACCATTATAACAGAACGCAATAAATAATACCAGAGATAAAAATATAATAATTGCTCAAGCATCTAGTATCACAGACAAAAACTCGATAATGATAATAATAATAATAATCTGAAGTAATTAAGATACAGCTTAAAGGCTAAATATTATATTAAGGACTCATTTTAATACTGAAGCTGGTCATCAAGGCACATTCCTTTAAATTACCTTATTAATATCCTACATGAGTACATTGACACATATGCTGTAAGCTATATTTTGTCATTATTTCACATATGTTTTTATAAAATGTAGTCAAATTCTACAAAATAGAAACAGTTTTGGACGAGAAATATATCCGTCGTTATTTCATGCGTGGAACCACTTCCTTCATGCTGCCCTGGATCTTCTTTGAGTCCACTTTGACGTCAAAGACAACAAATTTGCCCGTTTCTGCAAACAAATTTAATATATAATATGGTTTATCGTTATAGTATTATACTCGTGTATCTATGTTTTATGTATATTTTAATATGTTATATTCTTTACAACATTTCATTTTGTAGCGCTTTTATATTCTTACAAAGGCGCATAACAAGAAAACAATAATAAATAAATAAATAAAATAACTTGAAATGATAAATAAACTAAAATTCTAAATATACAACATTTAAGTTACTTCGACTTGAAGTCGATGTAGGGTGAAAGACAACTGATGTAATATTAGTCTAGAACATTTTATTAATAACATACCATTTTTTTTCGAAGAAAAAATATGTTATTTGATATTTTAGATAGATCCTACGATATGAAAGAACAATAATTAATTTCCCATTAACAGTTTTGATTCAAATTGCGGAGACTATAATATATAAATTTCAAAATTCTGATTTTGTTGGTCCATTAGATTTGATTAACACATAGACTGAGGATGAAATAATTTCAAAAACATTAGGATTATTTACAAAACTTGAAGCCTGATAACTATGCATTAAAATCAGTTTCACATCTTATGCTACAAAATCATATACTTGATAGCATTGCTGTGTCATACTTACTCAAATCAAAGTATTTGCCCCTGTGATTCTTATACTTCATGTTATGACTAAAATCATCCGGCGGTAACCCTTCTATAGGCGGAAGTCGTTCAATCGGAGGCACTTCCTTTACAACGCGTTTCATCGAGACTTCCTTTGCAGCCTTCCTACCTCCCGGGGCCGTCCCGGGACATTCTGGCGATGCCGGTTTATTGCTATAACCAAAGGGCGGTGCGGTCCCGGGAATAGCCGGCAGGAAATGCTTTTCCGCCTTGATACGACGGAAATTCGTGACTAAATCATCGTTTATTTTCTCGTCAACCGGCGACCATAATAGGCGGTTAGGCTTCATTTGATCGGCGCGCATTTTCTCGGTTCCGTAGCCGCACGTACATTGTTTCGCGTCGTAAACCATGCTCGAGATTAGTTTGCTACTCGGTTTTGGCGCGCACGTACAGCGCTTCTTTACACGTGGTGAGCGTTCGCGGATTTGCGCGCGCATACCGTTCTTCTTATCCGCTTGCTCTTCCTGGTGTTCGAGCTTCGCGAACTGCCGCTCCATGTCGCGAACGTCGATGAACGGGAAGTTCTCCCAAGGATCGGGCGTCGGCGGCGGCGTTGGCGTTTCCGGTTCGTATTCGTTTTCTGTATCGTCGCTGTCTTCCTCTTCCTCTTCTTCCGGCTCTTCTTCCGGTTCCGCTTCCTTCGTTTCCGGTCGCGATCGTTCGCGGTCACGTGATCGATAGAACTCCTCGCGTTCGCGCTCGTATCGTTCGCGCTCATAGCGCTCGCGATCTCGTTCGTACTCGCGATCATAATAGCGCTCGCGCGACGAAGGGCGGCGATCCCGATAGCGATCACGCGAATCATATCGGCCGCGCGAGCGTTCATCACGTCGTGATCTGTAGCGATCGTCGTCATCGTAGCGGCGGGTCGGGCCGCGCGTAG
>LQRL01180809.1:4707-19014 GCA_001703475.1 Hydroides elegans | reverse complement strand
CGGCCCCTTTTCGAAAAGACACTTCGGCCCCTCGTCAAGACACTTCGGCCCCTCGTAAAAAGACACTTCGGCCCCTAGCAAAAGACACTTCGGCCCCTCCTAAAAGACACTTCGGCCCCTACCACTTCGGCCCCTAGTTAAAAATATCTTAAAACAAACAAATTTCATAATATTTCTTTAAAAATGATAAAGAGAAACATAAAATTTGTGAGAACAAACACATTCGTTTTTGAACTTGTTTTTGTCTGCTCCTGAATAAATCATTACATACTAGCATTGTCTTTTTATTTGATCTAAAGTTGGATGAGCCAAACATTAAAAAAATGCCACAACTTTTTTATTCATAGACTTAAACAGCTGTATGGAGAAAATTTTTGAAAGAGATTTGTTTTTGTTTCACAGTACCATCACAAGTTATATTCATTTGGATGGAAATAACATACAACTGCACAAGATATCAAATATGGGAAACATATTTCATTGTTTGTCTAAGACCCTTCACATAAAGAAGAAAATTAGTTGCAATAAGCTGGAATATAATAATGATGAGCTTAACTTGCATGATTCGCTAAAATTCATATTTTATGATATGAGACAGGTTAAAATATTATTCCTCTAATCATATTATACGAAGGGGCCGAAGTGGTAGGTGTCAAAATTTAGGGGCCGAAGTGTCTTTTGAAAAGGGGCGAAGTGTCTTTAGCTAGGGGCCGAAGTGTCTTTTCGCCAGGGGCCGAAGTGTCTTGACGAGGGGCCGAAGTGTCTTTTCCAAAAAGGGCCGAAGTGTCCAATCGGGGCCGAAGTGGTAGGGGCCGAAGTGGTAGGGGCCGAAGTGTCCAAAATTCTTGAGAGGGTAGTTGGATTGATGTTGGTACTCTATATTGGGTTAAAATGAAATTTTCGAGCAAGAGTGAAGTAGGTAGATGTTTATGTATGTATGATCGTAAAGGGTTATGGAGAGCGTAAAATAAGAAAGTGTGCATAATATTGGTGATATTTTCTGGGTATATTTTAAAAATGCAAATGTATATAACTTGATGTGTGAGCACAAACAAAAACTTTGATTTGGGACAAAATCGATACTTGTGTTGGTTTGTTGATAATGATAGATCATGTAAATATGCAATAAATACGAAAAAATAGTTGATTCATTTTGATTTATTTACTCTTAGAATATGTATATAGATATATATTTACAATATACGAATTTTAGATAAATTAGGACTAGACCAAAAAACAACATATAATCATAAGATATACAAATGGCTGAATAAATATCTATAATATAGTAAATGTTTACATTTTCACATGGCACAAAAATTGACTAAAATCGCAAACAAAAATAAGATAACTACATCATTGAAATATAGAAGCAATTGCTGCGAGAGAAACAAATTTTAGAAGCATGATAACATTTTCCTAGTACTTATCAAACACTATATTTTAAAATGCATGCTGACTATACAACTGATATTTATTGCATTGATTAACTTAAGACAGCTGATCTTATTTCGCCTTATATCTCATCAGACTCAATTGAGAGGCCCTCAGAGCGGATCTACATAAAGACATTTCCGACGCCTTTATTCGTGTGTATATGCTTTACCAAACACTTAATTGCTGAACCCCAATCCCCCCTCCCTCTTCACCCATCCCCTCACCCAACTCCGCCGCCATTCGGCTCTATTTGCTTATTGGTGCCACTGGTTCAACATGCTTTGGATCTACAGTTAAAACCACTTCCAATTTGACGATTGAAACGAATAAACGAATACGAATAAACGAAAAAACGAATACGCATAAACGAATGCGAATAAACGAATGCTTACGAATAAACGAATGCTTACAAATAAACGAATGCTTACGAATAAACGATTGCTTACGATTGCTTACAATAGCTTACGATAGATAACGATAGCTTACGATAGCTTACGAACAAACGATTGCTTACGAATAAACGATTAATTACGATAGCTTACGATTGCTTACGAATAAACGAATGCTTAGGGATAAACGATTGCTTACGAATAAACAAATGCTCACGAATAAACGAAAGCATACGAATAAACGAGAAAGGAATATACGAATACGAATAAACGAATACGAATAATTGTGCTTACGATAGTCAAATTGGACGTGGTCTTAACTGTATTATCCACTCGGCAAGACGTGCACGGACGCTAAGCGGACGCATTAGTTTGGGCTCCTATTAAAGTTTTCCAGACGTACTTATTCGTCGTCGACATAGCAAAAAGACGTTATACGTCGCGTCCTACTCAACGTCACGTTTGGACGCCGGGACGTAAGAATTACGTTTTTCGGACGCCTGGACGTAAAAGGACGCCCGGAAACTTTCAAATGGGCTCAAAATAGCTCGTCCTCTCAACGTCACGTTTGGATGCGACGTACTAGGGACGAGTGGGATACGCCTTTTGGTGCCCCTAGTTCGAAATGTTGTGGGACCGCAGTAGAGTCTAAGTCATAGACTAGAAAGTCTTCTATAATTCTCGCATGCTGGACAACGTGCATATTCCTAACACGGTGCTTTTAAGTAAATTATGCAACAGTTTGAACGCATCAAGTAAACCGGTATAATATATGTTAGAATAGATAATTGTATTGAAAAATGTCTATCGTGTAAAATGTAAAGACTAATTACTGTATAATTAACCAATAACCATGCCTTTACCTTAAAAAAACATTTTCGATAAAATAAAAAAAGAAACTAGTTTTATATATAGCTACATACATGTAGCTTCATGTAAATACAAAGCTATATTGGTGTACATAGTTCAGAAAGGAACGGTACGATATTAAGCATAATTCCTTAAACAGGCACAGTGTAATATAAATCAGTTCTCTGCACATTTATTAAACATCGATAATACCTAACGTAGGATCTATGATACTTTACGTTACATTTGAAAAATCACCCAAATAGGGAATTTTTTGTGATTAAAATCTTTGCCTCGACTGAATATTGAGGTATTTTGACAATATCGGGGAGTAAAACTCACGCAGTAAAATGTCAGTTTACGTTAACATATTATGCTTAACGCTTGAGTAGCTTTGACGCGAAAATTCAGCACAACACTAAATAGCAGGCATATAATTAAAATTGAAACAAAAAACAAATAAAAAATATGTGAAATGCCTAATAGATAGCATTTTTCTCACGTTGGATGATTCCATTTGACAAAGTCGTTATTTTTCGTAATACGCGCCAATTTACTGTTAAAAGGCGCGTAAAATTCGCGCAATAATTTATCAGTTTCCGGTAACATATTATGCTTTGCGCTTGCGTAGTTGTGGCCTTGGTTACTGACGTAGGCCTGGTTAAGGTAGCGGGATGACTCAATGGATAAAGGCTCTGAAAAAAGAGTAACATATAAAATATGATAAACTATGTTTTCAAGCGTATAGTTTTTTGTTTTCAAAACACATTTTTCCTTAAAATATTTGGCAATTTGAAAGAAGCCTGGTTTAGGTGAAGAGAGGGCTTTCTCATCACACAGAACAGAACATGTAAAGAAGGGTTCTAAAAAGAGAGAAACGTATAAATTAAGTGTAACTATGATTTCATGCTTATAAATTCTCAATACACGTTAAAAACAAAACTTTTGATAATGCTCAGTTTAGGAAGTGGGATGACATAATGATATACGATGATGCATGAAAGCTAAAGAAATATTCATAAGCCGCGTTCACCTGACACCTGACAACTATACATACATTTGATATTTTAAATATATCTATCTTGAAACTTAAGGGATTCATGAGAATTAGAAGTATATTCTAGATCAGCCCCATATGATATTTCGGGGTGTCGGATGCACAATGAATGATGTCAAGTCTAGAGGTAGTTGGCAGAAACAGGAGCCTCGAAATTAGACTCATCCGTTTTACTCAGGGTCAAGCTATCACAAACGTCTATATCTTGAGCTATATCAGTAATGACAATGATCCAAAGGAACAAGAAATTGTGTTTGGTGTGAGAAGGTCCGTCCATTGTCCAAACCCCCTGGCTGAAATGTATTTTTGGGGGTTATTGGTAATCGAAGGGTTCCATATAGAATTGCACTTTAAGTCAATTTACTATTTTTTATCTAAGTTGATTAGCAATGGTATTTTTGCATTGTAATTTATAATGTGCTGCATTATTTCTGACCGATATAAAAATAAATAAGTTACGATTCGACCGCTTAAACAATGCTTTATTTGATTGAGAAAACAGCGAAATACCGTAACTCGTGATTGTCTAAAGCTTGCGCCATATCGTAAGGCAATCATCCAAAGGAACACGACATTGTGTTGGGTGTAAGGAGAAGGCAGTTTGAGAAGGTCCTTCGGTTGGCAAAATGCCCTCACTGAAGGTTATAATTTTCGGTTATTGGTAATTGAAGGGTTCCACGCATTAATATACTACATCAAAAAAAGTATTTTTTCGAAGTGCGATTTAAATGCATCGCATATAGTTCTACCCATTTTAGATAATAAGCCACATCAGCGCTAAATCCCAATATGAATTTGCCCTGTGAGCGGCCATATATATCTTGCTTGAGGTTCTCAAAGAACTGCAAATCTATGGTTCTAACTTAATATTTCACAGAAAAAAAGGAGCACTAAAATAAGACCCATCTGTTTTTCTCATGGTCATAACTGCCTATATCTTGCTCTATACTGGGATATCTCAAGGTTATCTTTACATGAAAAGAACAGTGTTCTGTGTGATAAGAAAGCCCTTCCCATAGCCTTCCTATAGAAGGTTATAATGTTCGGTTATTGGTAATCATTCATCCTCAAAATACCCTCTCGGGATTCTGATTACGTTTGAAGGAAGGCCATATGTAATTAATTGGCGAATATTTGATGAATGTATGCCGAGATATTTGCTATGAAACATGTTTATTTTTTTATGATTAGGTTGTGGGTAGGCTCTACGGCGCGGGTGATATTTTTTTATTGGTTAGTTTTTTTTACATTCATTAAAGAAAATTCAAAACTTAGATCTAAATACGGTTTTCGGGAAAAATGAAGCTGCACGGAGGCTCTCGTATGGAATCAGAAAAAAATACTCCAATATTTTTTTTTGTTCCGCCTCGTATTGTCAAAGGAGAAGGGTTGGAGGGGTTTTCTCAAGCTGTATCGGGTTATTACAAATTTGAATTAAAATTGCCTTAACATAGTAGGGGATGGACAAACATCAATATCCAGTTCAAGATGTATCCACAAAAGTACAATATGCCTTGTGTGTGTCTCACAGGATATCTGATGATTGGAAGATAAGAAAACTACATGCTACTGAATTTTGGACACTTCGGCCCCTGCCACTTCGGCCCCTACCACTTCGGGCCCGTTTGGACACTTCGGCCCTTTTTGTAAAAGACACTTCGGCCTCTCGTCAAGACACTTCGGCCCCTCGTGAAAAGACATTTCGGCCCCTAACAAAAGTCACTTCGGTCCCTTGCAAAAGACACTTCGGCCCCTGATTCTTTACACCTACCACTTCGGCCCCTTTGCATCATATGGACAAAATAACACTATTTTAAATAGTTTTACATCATGAAATGATAAGTTTAGTTAATTATGCGTCATTAACGCCCTAAATGACCATATGGAGATTAGTTTTCTTTGAATTTGAAGATTTTGCTAGTAAAAGCGTAAAATATACTTCCCGAATTTGATGTTTAATGCAGTTGCACATGTGTTCGTATATATGGTTTATATTCAATGATAGTTTAGATATATGTATATATCAAAACGCAAACATTACTCTTTGAATATTTTGCTTGTAAATATTGTTAATTTTACGAATATATTTAAACAAATTACTTGATTTTTTTTAAAATCTTATTTTTGACCATAATCTAATTTTGGATATGAATTAAAAACTATTTCGGAAATAAGATATATATGTAGTATATTATTATATAATCATGAGCACAACAAAAACACAAGTTCTTAAATGAATTCACTCGTTTTCACAACTTGCTAATTTCTCTTTATCATTTTTAAAAGAATTATCAACAATGTTAATAGTTTGAAGAATAGTTTACAAAGGGGCCGAAGTGGTAGGGCCTGCAAAATTAGGGGCCGAAGTGTCTTTTGTGAGGGGCCGAAGTGTCTTTTGCTATGGGGCCGAAGTGTCTTTTCATAACGGGCCGAAATGTCTTGACGAGGGGCCGAAGTGTCTTTGCCAAAAGGGGCCGAAGGGGCCGAAAAGGTAGGGGCCGAAGTGTCCAATCCCCCATGCTACTTACCTATACCAAGAAAGTCGTATACTCTATTTAATACTGTAGTGCGGTTGGCAACATAATCGTCAAAGTTGACAATAAAGATCTGCTTTTCAGGAAAGATGTCGAACCAATCTTCTAGAAACTCGGCATATAGACCCATCCGCAACCGCGCCTATATATGCAAATATAAGAAGAACATGAGAAATATGTAAGCAAATCATAAGTAATATACATGTGTAAACAACAAGTTCTGCTTTTCTGGAAAGTTATCGAACCACTCTTCGAGGAACTCATTTGTAACCGCGCCTATATAGGCAAACATAAGCAAATTATAAGCAAAGTTATAAGCATAAATTAAGCAAGATATAAACAATCAACATACTTTCATTACAAAATGATACTAAAGTACTCTAATCTTCTTCGTTAATTCATCATGGCACCCGCTTTCAAGAATCATATCGCTGTTGAAAAAAAACTACGGGTATATAGGCCTAAATAAGATAGAAATTCATATTCATTTAAGTTTTTTTTTGCATATCACAATCAAACTGCTAAAGAAAAAGATTTTAGATTCCTGTTCTCTTTTCTATAAATCTTAATAAAAGGAATTTTATACAAAGCTAAATTATACTCGTATTTGGCCTTTTTATTACCCTGGGATCATATATCGCCCCACGGTTTTCCGGCCCATACTGGTCGTAAATACACCCATGCCGACTTGTATAGCGAATGTCAACATACGCGGTTTTCACAGATTGACTACCACATATATACAATGTATGAGCACGCGCTAAAGTAACTTACGGCCAGTTAAGCTTGCATGTACTTCTTTTCTAACCCAACTTAAATAACATTTAACAAGGATCTGGCATATTGCGCAGGGCCTTTTCTTGTTATGGATAACAAGAGCGCAATATGAGATATATAACACGCTCCATTATCTTCGTTCTTAACCTAGGACAATACAGTATTTATTGCATTCGACTAATCGCCGTGGTTTCTACAACATATAGAAAAAGCATTGACAAAGTGTTGATAATGCGGATATAATATAAGATATATTGCACCATTATTTCTCCACTTTCTTACCCTTGGATCCCATATATCGCCCCGTGGTTTCTCCGGCCCATATTGGTCGTAAATACACGCGTGTCGACTCTTTTTATACACGTGGTAGCATTCGCTCAAGTTGCCTACGGCTTGTTCGGCTAACATGTGTAGCGTTTCTGGTGTTTTGGCGTGGCGATGCGAGAAGTAGTAGAAGTCGGACAGTAACCTGAAAAAATATATGAAAAAAATGACATAATTGACTACTCAAATGAGATGCTATGAATGATTTTAAACTGCATGCACAATGAGGAAGTGTAGTATGAAGTATGAGAAGTTTCAAAAGTCGGACATCAATCTGAAGTATATACGAAGCACCATTTTAATTTGATTCTTATAATGAAAATTAGAAATTAACTGGTGGGCAAAATTTTGCTATATATTATGAAATGAATTTATGATTATAAAATCGACGTTGGAATCACAAAGGACTCGTAAACCAAATTATTGACGTAACATTCAATTCGTCTTGATTGGCTGTTATCTATTTTGATATCTTTATTTTGATATCACGATATACCTTTACATTATAAAAGTTAATATAATCAAATTCACCTGTCGACCGGGTCCCTGAGAATGGCGAGTATACGCGCCTGTGGAATGACGTGACGTATGTGATGCGCCTGAAGATAGGTGACGTCATCGAAACCTGCGTTCTCAGGCGTTTTGCGCCAGAACCAATTGTCCCAAATCGTTTCTGGTGTGGCCTCGCCTAAAACAGTTCGAACATTCAGAAAATGTATTTACTCAATTTGTTACAGGTAGTCATCATAACAGGAGTACCCAACGAGGGATTTAAAGGAGCTGGTTAATTTTGATTAATTGTTCCGAATTAATTATATCAAACCCACTCCAAAAGAATAAACCAACTCCCAAAGAATAACAGACATATAGACCTATATAAGAGCCTGGCAACATTGGAGGTTTTATCGAGTGTCTTTTTCCAACGACATGTACGTTCTTATACATGCAATACGAGCTCTCATTCAAACGTCTTTCAGCCGCATCCTTTTAAAAGCTACCGATTTAAATTTATTTCATACCATCTATATTGAGTAAGATCCAAGCATGCTTGTTTTTATTTCTAGGGGCCTATTTTATAGTTGTTCATAGTCTAATAAATTATCTTCTTTTTTTCAATAAACTAAGTCAGAAAACCGATAAAAGTTCAAACGAATCATCCCTGTAATTGAAATACAACACGAACCTCAGTTATAACAAAACAATATGGTGTTTGATATTTGTATGGGTTTTACCATTGTAGAATTCTATGATTCATAGAATCCTGATTACAAAGGTATAAACACTTTAAAAGGGCCGATAAAACCAAACAAATTCGAGCCAATGACCTTCGATTTTCACTCTCAACGATTTGTTTATAGCAACAAGCGTAATCGTACCTCAATAAAAGGGTTCAATGCATTAAAAATACTGCTTTGTTCTAACCGATTTGAAACATTCGCCATTCACCATTTAATTTATTCGGATATTTGCATTGGTTAACTTAACCATGATCGAATGATATGGCACAATAAATATAAATGTATCTTCAGTTACTTGTAATAATAGACGTATGAGAAAAAATGTTAAACTATTCTTAACCTGTTATAAGCGGACGAAATGGCGCTTGTTTCTCATTGTTTTTTTTTTTTGTGTCATTTTTTTTTTTCAATTTCTCTTTTTAAACGTTTTATTCATTGGTGCTATTTGCATCGTTTAGTCGTTTCAGTTCTAACCATAGATGTGAATTAAACTATTAACAGTGATTATCATAGGCTATGCATATATAAAAAAATAAAAATAAACTAAATATTCTAACCTGTTATAAGCGGATGGTATGGCGCTTGTTTCCCGTCACATGCGACGTAAGACGCCGCGATTGATTCCGCAGTTTCATCAAATAAGTCGATGTACGAATCAAGTGTTATGTTATTCTCTGAAAGATAAATAGAATAGTTTTATAATAAAAAGTATTTTTTATTGTTGCTATTACCCACTCGGCAAGGGTCGTCCATAGTACGTCGCATTCGGACGTGACGTTGAGAGGACGACCTACTTTGGGCCTGTATGTAAGTTTTCCGGACGTCCTTTTACGTCCCGGCGCCCGTAGAACGTCATACATACGCTCGATTGGGACGCAACGTCGATGCAACGTCTTTTCTACGTCCGCGACGAATAAGGACGTCCGGAAAGCTTACGTACGTGCCCAAATTAGGTCGTCCTGTTGACATCCGTGGACGTCTTGCTCAGTGGGTTGAGTTAACGGTGTTTGCGAAACTCATATATTGCTCATAGATTGCTGTTTATTTGCGAGCATAACTTATTCCTAGAATATCATATGAGGCATCTATGTTGTTTTGGGGCCAAATTTCAGCATAGGCTGACAATATCTGGACACTTTAGGCATTGCTGACATTCGCTGGGTCAACCAGCGTATGTTGACATTGTTTGGAAAATTAAACGAATGTCAATAAAAGCTAATTTTACAGATTGGCTATATCATATACTTATATGGAGAGGGCAGAGTTCTGTTTATTCAAACGTATCATTTATGGCAAGCTTTAGGAAACACTTCAATTATAAAATGCATCTAGACCTGTCGACTAGCGAATGAACCACCCTAAAACGCGACCAGTTTTTGAGTCCCTTTTATTTGTCATAGAAACAGCACACAAAATTTATTTACACCAAACATTTATTATGACCATGTTTTATAAAGCATGACCATAGTCTATGTTTAAATGTAAATAAAAATACTTGTCGTGCTGTTTCTATGACAAATAAAAAGTGGTTCAAAAGCTGGTCGCGTTCAAGGGTGGTTCATTTACTGGTCGACAGGTCTATCATATTTGTAATAAGGTACCGTTTTTACTCCTTGGCCAATAATGCGGTTCTTTTAATCGTCCTCGTTTTAATAAAGGATGAATATGCAGCTTTTCGAAGAAATCTGTTGTTCCGGTTTTCTGAGGACCAATCAGGAAGTAGTAAGGAAGGCAGCGCATTCGAAACGGTCGACCTTTCAAATAAAATATGTATAAAAAATGAAAGGTTTTAAACAAAACAAAAATCTCTGGAATGACAGAAACCCGTATAAAATAGATTTTATTTTTGTTTGTTTTCAGTTCTGGCTGAGTAGAATGTTGGTATGATGCAGAACAGGTTTGTAGTTCCTTAAAGAATGCCAAAATATGAGTATGTTTAGAATAATAATATGCATACCAACGCGAATATCAATAGGCTTTCGTGCATATTTGTTCACTCTGAATACAAATATATTCGTCGAATATTTCTTGCTTAGAAATTAATTCATTTAGCAATTAAGTCATGTAATAAATTATAGAAGTTAGATAACGTCAGGCATTCTGACTCAGCTGTTCTACTCCCAGCTCAAACTTCATCAAATTAACAAACATACATACATTTACATATTGACATTTTTTTAAAGTCTTAAATAAGCTTAGATACGTGTGTCGCCATACCTTTTTCAACTCTGAATTCATACGCCCTCGTCATATAATTGCTTGGATCGACGCGGAAATCCCATGATGTAAACTGGAACTTATGGTTTCGGCCATCGTAAGGTCTACCCGTTTCCAGCAATTCTAACCAGCAAGGATTCTTGAAGTTTTTGAGGTAGGGAAGCGGTGCCTGTGGTAATGGACAGAGGAAAATTGAATTGAATATACATGTAAAAAACATATGAACAAAATGATAGGTCTGTTTAGAAGTTGTAAAGTGACAATACGATCCCAGTCTATTCAAAACCTCATCATGAGCTCATGGTGACCTAAAATAGCTCATATGATGTCAGCATGAGGTCATGATGAGATTTTGTGTAGACTGAGATGGGTTTGTTTTCAAGTTGTTTATATTTAGAATCAACGCAGAAGAGTCAAAACGAAAACTGGAACTCGTGTCTCGGCCATCGTAAGGTCTACCCGATTCCAGTAGATCTAACCAGCAGGGATTCTTAAAGTTTTTGAGGTAAGAAAGTGGCGCAAGAAATATATATTAAATATAAATCTATGAAAAAAAGGACATAAGAAAATGATATTTAATATAAATGTATGAGAAAAATAATGACTTTGTTGTAAAGCGATGGAAATAATTTAAGCCTGGTTTGATTTCAAGTTGGTTAGATTTGTTTAGAGTCTAGTATCAACGCGGAAGACTCAAAACGTAAACTGGAACTTGTGGTTTCGGCCATCGTAGGGTCTACCCTTTTCCAATAGCTCCAATCAGCAAGGATTTTTGAAGTTTTTGAGGTAGGGAAGCGGTCCCTATATCAATAGACATAAATAATTTGCATTGGCTATAAATGAAATTAAATGAAAAATGATAGTTTTGTTTAGGAGTTGTAAAGTAACAATACGATCCAAGTCTATACAAAATCTCATCGTGAGCTCATGCCATGAGCTCACCATGACATGGTTACCTAAAAACAACTCATATGAGGTCAGCATGAGGTCATGATGATGTTTTGTGTAGACTAAGATGGGTTTGTTTTCAAGTTGTTTGGATTTAGAATCAACGCAGAAAAGTCAAAACGTGAACTGGAACTCGTGTCCTGGCCATCGTAAGGTCTACCCGTTTCCATAAGTTGTAAGCAGCAAGGATTGTTGAAGTTCTTAAGGTAGGGAAGGGGTGCCTGTTTTATAAACAGAAAAAAAAATGCATCTCGTATAAAGCTAGAAAAAAAAACCGATGGCTTTTTGAAGTTGTAAGGCAACGAAAATACGATGTTACTTTTCCGGACGTCAATTAAAGTCCGTCCAGGCGCCGAATAAATGTTAAACTTTATACGGATCTAAATTAGAGCATTTATTGCACATTTAAAGAAAGTTACGTAGAATCTATGTAATGTTTCATATCGTGAACGTTTGTACATCACAATGTTTTTTTTCTAGATTTCATATTGACACATGCATTTTCTGGATTTGCTCATTTAAGAAGGGCACCCCACGACATATTTTTTTAAAAGTTGTAAAATCAACTTAAAACAACATTACAATTACGAAGAAACACAAAATAAAGGTTTTTGAACATTTATTTTTTGGAAAAAGGTGTTCCTTTTTTCCAAGCCAGCTGAGCTTTTTCTCCTTTTCTAGCCAGCTTGGAACAGAAAAGGAACACCTTTTGTGAATATCGAAATGTTGAATATAACCAATTATGTATCATAGCTTGCAAATAAGAGTTTAATAGACAATTGCAATCAAATTTAATCAAATACAAAAAAGTCATTCTTACTAATTATTGTGAAAATTAACACATTATCAAAAAAAGGTGTTCCTCAAACTGCTCTGATCTCCAAGCTAGAATGAATTTTCTCAAAATTTCCAAGCCAGCTGGAAATTGATGGGGAACACCTTTTTTTGGGGAACAGCTCGTGAGGTGCTCTTCATTTAATATTCAAGCTTAATGGAGCATAATATATTCGATCTTCATTGCTGTCTCAAATCAAACATTTATTTCTAATAAATATTTGTTCAGCATTTTACATAGACAAATTGACGATATATAACAATACCCTGCATAAATATATGATACTGGTAATTAATTAACATCAAAAGTTGCTCCGTTAAAAATGTTACTTTTAAAGGGTTCGGTCGAAAATCATTTAAAGAATTTAATATGAGAAATATGCAAGCATATTTGATCAGCTTTTGAAATTATTATTATTTTAAAAATCAAATTAACAGACAACTAGATATCAAAATATACTTCCAAAAAAGTCAAGCCCCCTCCTGCTTGACTTTTTTCGGACAGTGCATATGCCATATCACTAGAGGTGTTTCATTTTAGAACAGAAATTTGTAAAACATCGTTCAAATGTCCTTTTTTTAAATTGCCAATAGTAATATTAAATAATAAAAAAAGATTCATGTAGTGTCCTACATTAAACAAATAACAAACACCATAACTTATATTACACATCGATAGGCAATTATATTCTACTATATTTAGATAGGATTCTATATGTTATGTATAATTTCTTTTTCCGTCAAATTATATCCTCCATTAGCTATCTAAATGGCTTATTCAATTATATTTTAATAAGCCCAGTTATTCATTTATTGTAAATGGGGTATAGATTTTTCATTAATATGACATAACTAAATTTATAAGGTAAATAAATAAAAAGTTAATACTTTGGAGCGGCTAAAAGCAGAACTCATTGGAATTTTCTATGGTTTAATCATGCCATTACTAAAGTAAACACAATGAATAAAGGCGTGTTCACGCAAAAAAATATCCTAAATTTTTGCGTGAACAGAGGGGATTAACTGCTATGTTTTTATACAAATGTGGCTTTCAAAAATATCGGGTTTCGTGCTATTTTCCGAGCTTTTTCGTTTGCGTGAACACGGCCTAAACCAATTTTTTCTGCACGATTTTCGACTAAACCGGTTTTATTATGGGAAGCCATGCTAAAAAAGCATTTGATTGAATGTGGGAATGAATAGTGTGTTATGTATTTTAATGTTTAAAAACAAATTTAATATATCCGGTATAGTAGTTTATCTGCTTATAATAACTTTTCATATCATTGTTCAATATCCTATCAAATTCAACGTATTCGTCGTGTTTATATCGACGTCGGGCGTAAGGTGACATATCACGACGTTATCTTATCTCATTTATATATGAGCGAGATTGACATAAATTAATTCGAAAATTTACCTAGCCTTAAAATTGAATGTTACGATAATTAGCGTATTCGTCATGTTGGGTTCTACGTCTGGCGTCGGGCGACGTTGTTTAACCTCATATCAATTATATATAAACGTAAACAAGGACAATTCCTTAAAATCGAAAACTTACCAAATTCAATGTATCCGTCGTATTTGTATCAACGGCAATATTATGTCACCGCGAGTATAAAAATTAAACTGATTGACATAAACCATTAAAAAAATCTTTGCAGGGCCTTGAAAATAAATCGTACAAGATTCAACGTACATGT
>LQRL01180801.1:0-11592 GCA_001703475.1 Hydroides elegans | reverse complement strand
CTGAATTATTACGTTTCATCATATTTGCTGATGACACAAACATATTCTGTCTTGGAGACGACCCTGTTGCTTTGGTTAATACTGTGAATAATGAACTTAACAAGACTGTCCAAGGACAGTGTGCCACAGCTTGCCACTTTATCCAACTCATATTCCTGTAAGTGGTGATTTCCATCTTAAACATAGGCATCAGAGATGCAAAGCCCTCAGCCATGATAGCGATTCTCTAGTGAGGACAAAAAAACGCTTATGAAAGGGCGTATTGGGGATTTTTCTAAGTCCCTATGGGCCATTTTCCCTGATAGGATATGGCTCATTTACAATCCCAAACTTGATTAGTACCCATACTAACTGGATGCCAACTATAATTGTGATTGGTGAAGAATTGTAGCCCTGAATGTGTTCACAATCTCCCTTAATTTATAATTATGAAGGGGCTTATATGGGATTTTTCTAAGTCGAGTTAGG
Source organism: Hydroides elegans (assembly GCA_001703475.1). Classification (NCBI taxonomy): domain Eukaryota; kingdom Metazoa; phylum Annelida; class Polychaeta; order Sabellida; family Serpulidae; genus Hydroides; species Hydroides elegans. Next base: position 11,124 of record LQRL01180801.1, on the reverse strand, counting down.
CCATTTTCCCTGATCAGATATGGCGCATTTACAATCCCAACCTCTATTGGTACACATACTAACTGTATGCCAAATATAATTGCGATGGTGAAGAATTGAAGCCTTGAGTGTGTTCTCAGGCTCCCTTAATTGATATTTATGAAGGGGCTTATAAGGGATTTTTCTATGTCGAGTTAGGCCATTCTCTTTGATCGGATATGGCGCATTTACAATCCCAACCTTTATTAGCACCCATACTAACTGTATGCCAAACATAATTGCGATTGATGAAGAATTGTAGCCTGGAGTGTGTTCACAAGGTAATTGTTTACAGACGGGCGGACAGACGGGCGGACAGACGGGCGGACAGACGGACGGACACGACGGTAGCAATTTCCTTCAGCCAAAGTGTTGGCTGCGGGCTAAAAATTGCGGAGTAAAACCTAGCGGGCTGAAGGACAACCCTTTTCTTAGTTTACAAAACGAGGATAAGTTTTGGCTTTCCGAATTCGTTATTTTATATCCGACTGGTAGACACACATCAAACCGCAAAAAAACATTATATAGATATACATCTGTATTTCTCGATGCCACATTCGATAAAAAAGTAACCAATAGTGTCTTAACTTAATCATTTCATTATTCTTTTATAGGTATCTGAATCAATCAACATTAAAACGGTGAAATCAAGTGGTTTATTTCAATATATTTGATTAAAATGATCTTCTTAAATATATTTTAAATCATCAAAAGGATTGCTTTAATCCCAGACGTATAATAACCTATTAAGCGCACGGACAGCACGTTATACTCAATAGAGTATACACATAAGTCATCCCAAAATAGTTTTATTTTAAAACAACTGGTGTCTAAACAACTTCGACATAGGCAGATAGGTAGCATGTGTTGATCAGCTTAAATGTCGTCACATAAAGGGCTTCGCTGTGACACGCGTATGGCAAAGTAGATAATACTCTATTATCGCCCACATGCAGCAGTTTGTTTACATCAGAAATGTAAGCATATTTTTGCTTATAAAATTGCTTATATAAGCCTGATCGCTATAAAAAGCACACCCTGAATAGAATTTGACTTAGTTATGTTTATATTATAATATGAAAGGAATCGGTTAAGAACTGTGAGAGAAGAAGGGTCTGATGTTAAAGCGTAACTAACCCACTAACCCACTAACCAACTAACCAACACGTAGTGATCGCACAAACCACGGTTTACTTCGTAAGCCGTGGCTAAAAAGCTTGAAGCTTGGTTTAGAGTAAATAAATTGTCACTTAACATATCCAAATCTAATTACATGGTGTTTGGAAATAAAAAATCGAATATTAAACATGTACAGCTAAATGGTATTAGCTTAGAAAGAGTTACATTTACAAAGTTTCTTGGTGTTATTATTGATTATCAGTTGAATTGGAATAATCATATACAGAGTGTAAGAGGGAAAATAGCTAAAACAGTCGGAATAATGTATAAAATTAGACAAAAAGTAGATAATAGTATGTTATTAATGGTCTATAATTCCTTAATTTTGCCATATCTTATGTATTGTATTGAAATATGGGGTAATACTTATGAGCATCGTATACGTGATTAAATTTTGTTACAAAAAAGAGCAGTAAGATAATTGATAATGTAGGGTATCGGGACCACACTGGTATTATTTTCAAAAAGTACAAATTGTTAAAACTTGTGGATCTTATATATTACCAAACAAATATTTTGATGTATAAAGCCAACCGTGGTCATCTACCTTTAAAAATACAATTAAAGTTCCAAAAAAATAAAGACGTTCATAGGTATAATACAAGGGCTAAGGAAAATTTTTTTGCAAGGCAAAACTCATCTAAATTAGGTAAAATGTCAGTGAATTCAAAAGGTATTGACTTATGGAATATTCTCCCAAAAAATGTTAAAGACAGCGTATCATTAGAAGTATTTAAAAAACGTGTTAAAAAGCAGTTGTTAAATAAGTACTAGATAAGCTTAAAATGTGTTATGTTTGTTTTATTGAATAGTGTTTTTTTCACTTAATTTTGTAGTATAGTTACTAATCTAAATGAAGCAAGTAGAATCAGTAGTTGTAGCATATTTATTTTTTTGTATATTGGGTCTGACATTTTATAAGAATATGATTTTCTTCCAGTCAGATCCTTTTCGTTTCATACAATGTTCTTCTATCTTCTGTTATAGATATTGTTGAAATTGTAAATTTGTATGTTTTACGAAATAAAATATCGTTTATCGTTTATCGTTTATCGTTTATACAAGTACGAGCATACTTATCCGTCTCGTACGAGCTGCTGATCGGAAGATAAATTGGATACAAAAAAAAATAATGCAGAGTCAGGCAGGGAATACACAGACATATGGACAACAAAATACTTCATTACACTGGTAGAGATATTGGTCTTTTAAACGAAAGGGATCGTCTTTTCTTCCAAAGCCTGACTGGCCAGCCAAAGGAGGGTCCGAGGGTGGCTTGTGTGAGTTACTTACGTAGAGACTTGTAGGTTGTTCAGTGGAGACAACCTCATCGAGAGATAGCTTGAAGCATACTGGTATTTTGCCATCCCATACTTCCTTCAAAACTTCTCTATCATCTGCCATTTCAAAGAAAATGTTTAAAAAGAGAATCCGGAAGTCTTTGTTTTGACCTAGTTAGAATGGGAACCAGATTTGGACCTGGCGGCCATTACCTTGTACACCGAGGCATTTTCCTTATCTAAAAGACAAAATCTAATGCCAATTTTCTCTTTAAATAAAGATGGCTCAGCGAGGCCTTATCAACCACAATGTGCATTGGGATAAAGTGTTTGATAAATTATGTTTTATTGTTGATGACATTCCTGTACAATTACTGGAAATGGGTGTAGATTTTAAATGGAAAATAACATTAGGTGTACAAGGTAATGGCGGCCTGCTGGTTCCCATTTTGGTCAAGTCAAAACAAAGAAGTGAATCCCGTGTAAACAAATATTGGGAACGACCGTGAAATTCGAATTTATTCACATGCGTTTCGAATAATAAGCATTCTTTTTGCTTACATAAAATATGGGAGGAATATACTAGACTGGTCCCCTTCCCTAATATCAAAGATATATAGGGACTGGTATCATAGAATGGTTCCCCTACACTAAGCACTATCGTTAATAGTGTATGGTATCACCCAATGTGGATGGGAACCATTTTTTTGTAACGAATTAATTGATTGGCTTTCAGAGACACACCCCCAAATCACGTGACTTATATGGCATGTGAAAAAACTGGCTTTCAGATCAAAACAAAATGGTGGATGATACCAGTCCCTATATATCTTTGATATTAGGGAAGGGGACCAGTCTACTGGTATCATCCACCATTTTAATTGATCTGAAAGCCAGTTTTTTCACATGCCATATAAGTCACGTGATTTGGGGGTGTGTCTCTAGAAGCCAATCAATTAATTCGTTACAAAAAAATGGTTCCCATCCACATTAGGTGATACCATACACTTAGAATGGTCCCCCTACACTAAGTACTATCGCTAATAGTGTATGGTATCACCCGGTGGCGTATGGGATAGCTTTTTTGTAACGAACTAAATGATTGGCTTTTAGAGACACACCCCTTAATCACGTGACTAATGTGGCATGTTAATAAACTGGCATTCAAATCAAAAACAAAATGGTGGATGATACCAGTCCCTATATATCTTTGATATTAGGGATGGGGACCAGTCTACCATACACTATTAACGATAGTGCTTAGTGTAGGGGAACCATTCTAGGAATATACGGGGAGTGGAATAGAGGTCGAAAAAAATCGTTTCGAATAATATATATGCTATATATAGAACATACGTTATATTATATAGAACATACATTTCACTGTTCCTATGAGCTGGGGATGTTTTTGTCGTTCAATTTGCGAGTGTACTCTAATCGTTTTCATTCCCTACTACGTTCATCCAGTTAACATTTAGTCGAATCTTGGTCGAAGATACACCTGGGATCAATAGAGAGTTTGGGCAACTTATGAAATTCCGCTTGAATGACGTCAAAATGACGTAAACAAGCCAGTAACAAGCAATGTGATTGGTTATATTTGGGGAATTCAGGCTACTAGCGCAACAAATTTTATATTTGCACAAACTCTCTAATATTATGAAGGGATAAGATTCAACAACATCGCTCCCGAAAATTCCGAATTCGGGCGGATAGAAGTTATGTTACTATATATATAAATTCTACCTAAATCTATACAAATGTTTATTATTGTGTTCGAACTTGTCTATTTGAAATGGCGATTTGATGTTAATATTGTGAAGAATGTTGTGTTAAAGATTGTGAATTGTTGCGAGAGTTCAAGTAAAAGTTTCTAATTTCGTAGCTATTAGAGAGAGATTGGGCAAAATTATTTGTTTGACTAAAAGTATGTTTTTGGTTCTTAAAGTCAACCAGTAGAGATACATACTAACATTGCGCTTATAAGAAAATTTACCAACAATAAGTGTTTGCTCAAAATGTCCTAAGAATACATGTTTTGCCCAAACTCTCTAATAACATTGTCTTACATTAGTAGCAATCGCTGGTATTCAATCACAAGGCCTTAAAAGTTGGTTGCGTGACCGAGCTTTGGTGGTTATATTTGTATTTCTTGTACCTAATATGAATTATGAGAAAGTTTGTATTGGATGTTCGCAGCGATCTAATTGCTAATGTTCTATAAGACAAGTCAGTTGAATTTAGGTTTCAATATTTTATTTAAATAATTTCCACTTCTCTACTCGTACATGCAATTACAAAGCGCTTGATGACAAGTGTCAAAATACAAAGACACAGAAGAAAAACACTCAAAGCTAGACTTAAACCGTGCCCACGACCCTATAGAATACCCATAACAACGGAAACCCCAACTAAGAACCCATCAACCAGCTAACTTCCACGAAATTCTCGGTTTATTAACCCTCCTGCCTAAAAGACAGCCTACACGAGTACGATATCAAATCTGCTTTTTACATGACGAACAGAGAAATCTTGGCTTACCAGGTTTTCAGTTGGTAGAGAATCCTTTGCTTAACAAGTATGTGAACTAGCCTTCTAGTCTATTACTAGTATGTGGACTACTGTCCTCGAAATCCGATTTCCATCCCCTTTTATACCCGTAAAGTTGCAAAACATTTCCAAATATTTCGCAATTCCTTTTGCTATCGCTTAAACAGACGTGATGAGAAAACTGAGAACCCCGTAGGTTCCATTTTTGTAAAAAGGGAAAACATCTTATCCCAAAACTGTAAAAGTTAAATTATTTCTCGTATATTATTCAATTGTTACAAAAAGTTGCGAACCTACATTATACAAAGTGTCCATTTTATATTAACAACATAGAACTTATAATAAAGATACTATAATATATTAAACTTTCTTAAAGTTACATAAAATCAGTACAAAACATCGCTATTTCGTCATACGGCAAGTCAATTATCGATATACTCGCATATACTTCAGTACAAGAGAGTAAACCAAAACAAAACAACTGTCAACTTTATAAGGTTCCAACAATTGAATTTTTTTTATAACTGTATCATCTTAAGTATTGAATTACAACACAAAATTTTAATTTTTATAAAATTTGAAAGTATATAAGTTAAAAAAATTTTGATTCTGATAATCACGATGGTCTATACATATTTTTATTATAAAATGTCATTTCACGAATGATGTGTCTATAAAATATACTTTAAAAAATTTAATTTTTCAAGCTTGAACGATAATTAGTTTTGAAACAATTTTGATTTTTATGAACATATACTTCTGCATTATAATTCTTCCACATTGCCCGCCATGAGCTACAAATTAGAGCCACGTGCATATAAATTTATTTTTTTTCATTAATATTTGATTCGCATATGAATCAAGCCTAAACTAATGTTCAATAACAACAAATATTGGTTTCAACATGTGTTTATTTCACATATATATGACATTATCAATATCTGAAGAAAATATGAGCGATAATTTGAGATAAATACTAGAATGCCAAAATCATGATTAATGTGAAATCATACGTTTAATCTTCTTACTATGTTATTCAAGTAATTGTGTTAGACTTTATTCGTATATGAAGTATCAAATTTTCATCGATTCAGAAAAGATTTTGATATATTTTGAGCGATATATTGTTTTGATTGCTTTATTACATTTTCAGAAATAGTTCGTATGTTATCATGATCTTTCTGTGATATTCAGAGAAAAAAGACCTTAAGCGTCATCTTCTTATTTGCTCCCCTATATGGCACACATTACGTTGGTCAAATAGTTGTGGCTATAGCAGCTGCAGGCTGCAATTCATTTATTGTCATCATGTCAATGTTTGTGATAAATTTAGTTGGATTGGAATCACTCAATATTGGTTTTGGTTTCATTTTGTTCACGGCTGGGATAGGATTCTTACTAGGACCAAATTTATCAGGTATGATCAGACTTTCATGTAAATATGTATAGTTATTCTCGAAATTAATAGTAATACCTTCTGAAGTTGTTTTTATCTAATAATAGATATGAGTTACTGGTTGTACATTATATTGCAATTTAAATGCTTTAACACATATTTATTTATTTTAGTTTTTTTATGATACACTCGCGTTTTGCAAGTTTAAGATATTTTCTTATTGCTTTTCGATAAACTATGAAACGTTTTCCCGGATATTTCTAATTGTTAATCTCAACAATCTTGAATAATCCACTCCAATATCATAAATAAATTTTCACGTATATAGAAAATAATGAATCCTGAAGATTTTATCTTATCCAAGATATTTCTAATAATAGATCTCGTATTTATGATTAATTTATTTTAAACATCTTAAACTTTTTGTTGATATCGTAGGTGCATTACTGACGCTCTCCCTTCTCTGTATGCTGCCGATGCTAATTATTTGGAAGAACGAATGCGATATCGTATGTGCATCACTGACGCTCTCCCTTCTCTGTATGCTGCCGATGCTAATTATTTGGAAGAACGAATGCAAAAACGTGACGCAGAAAGTTATCGATAAGAAAGATAATATTTAATAAGCAAAGATACACACAAGCAACCTATCATGATACTAAATATTTGCGAAAGTTATACTATAACATGTTTCATCAGCTACATCATTTTTATGCACTACCAAAATTTATGGATTCACGCAAACATTGTACTTAGTTATCGCGAACACGAAAAGGACACTTTAATAGTGAGAACGTTTGAGATTCTGATAAATACCAGGAAAATCATTATTATATACCAGTGCCCTTCAGTTGGATTTAGGTATAATACAATTCATTTATTGCACCCATTTTAAAACCATTTCAAAATTTCATTGCCATTCATTTGAAAATAAAGGATATATAAGTGATACCTATGCTTGTATAAATTAACCCCTCGAGAAAAGTCATGAGGCAAAAGAGCGATGAATAATTCTACATTATAAGCATAAAGATCACAGTTCATCAAACATATTCATTGCATTTAAAGGTATAACGACTGAAGTTGAAAAAATATTTTTGTATTTTTTTTTATTTGCGGTGTCTTATATAGCCCTTTACCTGCTTTAGCTCAAAGGGCTTTATAATATAAACACATATAGACATACGCACAAAAACATGAAATGTAAAACATGATAATTGTTAAAATGATAGATAGCTACATACAATATTTTACTAATTGACTGAAATACATTATGAATAAGCTTGTATAAATAATAGAGTTTTCAATCTTCTTTTGAAAACACTTAATGACTGCACGTTTCGTATGTCCTGAGGTAGACTATTCCATAGAGAAGGTGCACAGTTTCTGAAAACACATTTACCCTATTTGCTATTTATTCTATATTCAACTAAAATATTATTACTTTGAGATCTTAAAACACGCATTGGCTGATATTTGACTAGAATGTCTGATAGGTATTCGGACTAGAATTGGCTTATACTTTAAAAGTAATAACTAGAATTTTAAAAACAATCCGTTTTTCTACAGGAAGCCAGTGTAGTTTATGAAGGCTTGGAGTGATATGTTCATATTTATGAACCCGACATATTAAGCGAGCGGCCATATTCTGGAGTCTTTGTAGTCTATTTAGCTCGATCTTAGAGACTCCAAATAGTAAACTGTTACAGTAATCGAGACGCGATGTAAAGAATGCATTGACCAGAGCCTGTGCCGTTGAATTGGTGAGATATTTTCGAATTTTGGCGATACTTCGAAGCTGATGCGATAGCGATTTACACTTTTCGGATATGAATAATGACATCGACATAGTATGATCAAAATAAGCTCCCAGATTTCTTAGTCCGGTTGTAGATTGCATCATATGGGTGCCAACTCGTACACCTATTTGTTTAATTTTTTTTATTTGAGTTCGGGAACCTATAAGAAGGATTTCTGTCTTAGAGTCATTTAATTTCAGCATGTTTTTCGCCATCCATACTCGAATTTCATCAATGCATGCCTCTATAGTACTGGTTGATAGGGTTTTATCCAAAATCACATACAGCTGAGTGTCATCAGCATAGAACATATTATCCATAGAATGCTTGCGAGCAATGTCGACAAGAGGCGCGGTATAGAGAGAGAATAAAATCGGACCGAGGATACTTCCTTGAGGTACAGAAAAGTCAAGGAACTGTTCGTTTGAGATGTTTTTACCAGTTTGAACCCTCTGCGACCTTCGACACAAGTATGATCTAAACCATTCTAAGGCGACGCCGCGTATTTCAAAGCGATTATTAAGCCTCTTGAGCAGGATTTCATGATCAATTGTGTCGAAGGCCGCCGAGAGATCCAGCAATATCAGCACAGACATCCGTTTCTGGTCTAGGGCATAGACTATATCGTTATGTACCCGCATTAGCGCAGTCTCGGTTGAATGATATTTTCGATACGCTGATTGCGTTTCATTATGTAGATTGTTTTTATCCAGGTATTCAGTTAGACGAGAGGCGATTATCTTTTCAATGATTTTCGATAAAAAGCCGAGATTGGCTACTGGTCTAAAATTCTTCATGTTATTTGGATCAAGGTCGTTTTTCTTTAAGAGTGGCTTGATGATTGCACGCTTAAGATCGGATGGGACCTTCCCGCTTTTCAACGATAAATTCACTATATCCGTAATGACGGGTAGTAGTTCTTCACAGCAAGACTTGAGTATATTAGTTGGTATTGGGTCTAAATCACAGGTCGCCGACGACATTGATGTTATGACTTTCCGGATTTCCTGGGCTGTAGCTGGGATGAACCGATCGAAAGATACATCATTTATTTGAAATATTTCGTTTTTGATTATATCCAGATTCTCCAAAACATCACTAGAATTGCTTATATCACTTCTTATACGCATAATTTTATCCACAAAATAGCTACAAAAGCTCTCAGCCACATCAGCTGTATCGTTTACACGTATATCAGGGCTTGCATTCAGTAGTTTTTTTGTTATCTGAAAGAGTTTCTTTTTATCACTACTATTCTCTATGATTTTATTTGAGTAAAACTCGCTTTTTCCTTCATTTAAAAGTTGGTTTACATAGTCAAATTGTTTTCTAAAACCTTTATAATCACTATCAAGTCTACTTTTTTTCATTTTCGTTCTTTTCTACGCCTAATAACCCTCTGATCACGAATCAATTTCGTATACCATTTTATATTTCGTCTTAGCGTAACAGTTTTTTTTAAACTATTGGTGCATGCTTATCAAACACATTTTCTAAATTTTCCTGATAACTTTGAGCGAGTTCTGTTACATTTCCAGATTTTAAAACTCTATTTCCTTTATATCATTTCTCAACGAATTCAGATCTATGTTTTTAACATCTCTGTATATAATATCCTTTTCATGTGGCGTGGTTTGGCTAAATTGAGGCTAAAATCGACTGAAAAATGATCCGAAACGCCTGGGTCATTTTGCACTATTTCCTTTATTTGGAGTCCATGCTTTTTTGTTATCACTAGATCGATGGTATTTCCACTGATATGCGTTTTAAAATTTACGCTTTGCTTGAGATCAAACGATTATAACAGTTCTAAAAATGATTGAGCATTTGCGTCTGATGGATTATTGATATGCACATTGAAATCTCCACAGATAATAAAATTACTATTGAGAGTAACGACTTCGCACAGAAATGCGGAAAAATCTTCATAAAATTGACTAAAAGTAAATCCATTCTTTTTATTTGGGGGTGGCCTATAGACGACGAAAATCTTTACAGTACATTTTTCGAATTGCGCACATGTTTGACAAACTTCAAATGATTTGAATTTAGTAATGTCTGATTTTTGAGTTCGAATGGATGATTTTAAAACCAAGGCCACCCCACCTCCCCTTCCGTTTTTGCGACGTTCGTTTATTACATTATATCCGACTGGGGTTATCTGGCCTAGTTCAAAATTTGAATCATTTTCTGTTAACCATGTTTCAGTCAGGCATAAACATTCGAGATCATGTTCAATGATATAATCATGAAGTGTTAGTTCTTTATTTCTTATTGATCTACAGTTATAGAGACTGAATTTTGCAGAGTTTCTATTTGAGTCATTGTCTCCATGTATACTGATCAAATTTGATTTTTTGATATGACACTGGTTTGATGTGTTGTTTTCTAGTCTATTATTTAAAAACACTTCAATATTTCTATGAACTAAGTTTTGATTATGGTCATTTATGATGTTTTTTCCACGACTAAAACGCTTACTTATTGACCTTTTAATCGAGACACTAGGTTAAATGTTTGGGGTCAATCGCCCAATTTCATAAAGTTCACTTGCACTATGTTCCATAAACAATCTTATTCTATGGAAATTTTATCCTTTAAAAGTATATTTTTTCATAAAATCCTTCATCTTGATGCGTAACTATTTAAACGGTTAATATCTATACATGTTATTTTATATCCTTGCAAAAATTTATACTAAAACTCCTTTTATAACTCAGGTAAAAATGCCTTATTTCAATATTTCGATACATGTGGTGGCTACTGAACAGAAGCGCTCGACCAAAAAAAATGAAGTATGAGTATGATATCCAGGAATGGTAAACATGCGCAAAGTATGACATTATAATCACATTTAACAATTCAATGTTTAATTCATTATATCTTATAATCATGAACCCTA
>LQRL01180790.1:2862-20347 GCA_001703475.1 Hydroides elegans | reverse complement strand
TGGTGATCCTTACAGGGCGAGTCACACCCTGTGAGAAATTCTGTGAGTCTCACGGGAACTCACCGCAACTCATGTGAGATTCATTGTTGACTGGGAAAGATAGTAGAGTACAAGATGGGACAGTAAGCGCTTTTAGTGTCACTACTCTCTCCCGGCTACTCTCTCCCGCAGCAAAATAAGGCTGGATCGTGATGCACATAGCAGTACATGTACATGTGTAAACATATGAAGTTACACTCAAAAACAAAATCAATTTTGAAAGAAAAAATAAAACTAAAGTTAGTTATTCTGCTTGTTGTGACAGTAATTACTTTGTTGATACCTTCAATAAACTTGTTTCCCACTTTCCAAAAGAAACAGAACTACAAAAAGTTGAATAAATAACTTAAGAAGAGAAGATATGACAGGGATATATCTATCCAAACGTCTTGATAAAATATGATACCAAAATATTACGAACGTTTTATCATACGAAAAACAATATTCTCAGTGACATCATATTCACCTTTCATAGATTTCTCCAGTTTTTTAATGGAATGTGCGCGTTTATTTGCCTCCATTACGTCCTTATTCGTCGTGGACGTAGAAAAAACGTTTCATCGACGTCGCGTACGAATCGGACGTACCAATCACGTTCTACGGACGTCGGGACCTAAAAGGACGTCCGGAAAACTTTCATACGGGCCCAAAGTAGGTCGTCCTCTGAACGTCATCTCCGAATGCGACGTTCTATGGACGACCATTGCCGAGTGGGGCTATATCCTACATGATGCGTATCATGATTAGAAACTCAAATAAATATCTCCCAAATACTTCGATATAGTTTTATGTCACAAAGGAAATGGAAATGGCGTTTTATATTTCAAAATAACTCCAAGAATGACGTCATCTTCAAAACAAGAGATATCCAACACTCGATGGGTTTATAACATGTCTATTTTTTCTGTTTTCCTGTGTTGAATTTGCCATTTAAAATCGAAACTGCATTATGTTTTACGTGACAAAAAATAATTTAGTTTCATTTTGTATTTTTAAAAAGTACAAAAACAGTTTCGCATGATAGTGTACATGTACATGCACATCCTATGAAGAACAATTCAATCAACAATAGGTTAAGTCCAGTTATTGTTATTCCTCACCACCTGGCAAGCCTGTAGACAAAAAAAACACATTTTGCATCATTGAAATGCTGAGAATTGAAATTATATTAATTCAATTATATTTTGATATTGACTGTTTCTTCTTCACTAATTGTTTTCATTCAATAATAAATAGATAACCATAAAGATATAATTAAGTATAAATCAAATTTCTAAGCTAAAAAAGTTTATCAAAATTCGCTTGCCTGCTAAACATACTTCATGAGAAAAAACTCGTATGGTGCCCTTATGCAAATGTGAACTTTAATAAGCTGAAGCAAAAATAGTGAAATATAAACATACTGTGAACTCTCATTTTCATGTATTGTATATAATAAACAGGAAACTTCCTCGTTGCGTATGTATAAAGTATGCGTTGCTTAGCAGTGAAACAGAATAAAAGATTGATGCAACACTGAAAATAGGATAACTTGAAAGAATATTAATTGGAATGGATTTCAATAAATTCGGTTGTCTTTGTATATTGTTTATACATATGCGGTTAATGAGTGTCGATGGAGCTATGAAATTAAAGGTTTACAATGGTAAAGGTAAGCAAGCAAGATATTTTAACATTAAATAGTTTATAATGTATTTATTTATATGTCAATAGATTTCCTTAAACTTATTGCAATATTTCCGCAAAGCTATTACAGCAATCAATTGTTAGAAAAAAAATCGAAAGAAAATACTGCTATGCCATTTCGATGTTAATAAGTTTAATACAAACAGGGAAACACAACGTCAATCGATATACTTATTATAATATACTTCAGTGGCGCCTTGGTCATATGAAACCGAATCTTCAATGGCATTTATTAATCTTTTGTAGATTCGGGGAGTAAAGAGATAATGTGCCATGAGAAGGACTGGCAATTCATAAATGTGCCGTTTTTACGAATCACGAGCTCGTTTGCGGAAGGCAATTGTTCATGCAGTATCTCATACATCAATGAAACGTTGTCTATTCTATCCATGAAAATATCGCTTCTAGAAAGCAATGATAGACGCGAATGGAGCGTTTTGAGGGTGGAGGAAAAGTCCGAGGCGCCTATCGTATATATCGATTATGGATTTAGAGGAGACAACCTTGTCGAATTTTCGGGCGTGGCTAATCCGATGCAGCTATCTGATGCGAGCAAAATCGAGATCGGAATAGGTATTATTATCTGATTTATTTTCGTTTACGAAAAAAAAAATCAGGTTATATTTTCGTTCGATTCTAGACAACAAACTTTTGTGCACACCATAACTTACTCTTAAAAACCACTAAACATGATTCAAATCGTACACAAGTATTATTGACGATGTATAGTTTATAATTGTCTGGATTTTGATATGAGATGTTACATAGTTTGTGAAATATTTGATGTTTACAAAATCCTATGGAGTTAAAACTGAGTGGTTCCTTTTAACATTTCTGCAAACACTGAAAATCTTCGGCTGTCTATCACCCACACGAACCCAATAGAGTAGCTGCCACTTATTAGAATATTATTAGAAAGTGGGTGGGCTAACAGCAAGCAAAAGCTGCTATTAGTCAATATGCCTGTAAGGTAATTATTCACTGACATGAGGCGTGTTGTAGTGGCCATTTTTAGAACTAAAAATGTGCTGCAATAATAATGCTCAATTTGAGCCCTGTTGTTTATCATCCTAACAAAGAGAAATATTGAGTATCGTTACAAGAAGGTGGATAACAAAAGGCAATTTGAAAATGGGAAAATAGAAAAAAAAATCATTTGTGTTAGAAAAAATTGGATTGAATGGCCTATTCTTGCAAATGCAAAAATATTCACTATTTAATTTTAACAAAATGCAATAATTGCATTGAATCCGACATTTTAAATGAAGCTTTTAAGGATTCTCTTATAATCAAAATAAAAGAAATCAGATGTATGCTCTTGGAGCATATCTATTCTTGTTTTTTTATTATTTTTTGCGTGGATTAATGTGGAATGGCTTAACTCAAACAAAAACGGTTGGGCAGCACTGCATGGCAGACTTTAAATAATCATTTGAAAAATAAATCTTGATAAAAAAACTCATAAATGCTTATAATCTGCAATCATTTATTCAATTTATTGATTGATAAGATTAAGTAGATTATGAAAAAAAATGCATATAAAACCTGTTCAACGTGCTTATTGTTTTCTCAAACAGGTGGAACTGAAAACGAAACATACCCAACGTTGATGTGCAGCAGCAACAAGGACCGTATTCATCCTGACACACCATCAACTTACCCGCCCATTCGTCCAATAACCACAACCACAACAACCACTCCAACAACCACGCCAACAACCCAAACAACCACGATCACTGTATCAACCACTACCCCGGTTATAACCACGCCTCGACCAAAGGACCCCTTCACCACGAAAGCAGAAGAATCCGACCCAACACCAAGAGCTAGGCAACCTTCGATTAACACGCCTAGAACTGAGACCGAATCGACTAACATCGTTTCATCCACTGTTTCCTTCGAAACGGCCGAAGTCAAGTCGACATTTGAACAGTATTTCACTTATATAGTGATAGGTGCTGCTGGTTTGTTATTATTTGTTGTTGTGCTGATAGTGATTTGTGTGGTGTGTTGTGTGAAGCGGAGATCTAAAAAATCGGGACAAGACTCCATTCAGGTCGCATCGGAGGAAAATGGAACTAAAGCTAAATCAACTACAAATCTAGAAAGCGCGAAAACAGGAACCACTAAAAATGAACCCGAGATCGAATATGCTGAAATCAACATGAAACTTCTGGCTCCCAAACCGGAAGTAACCCCACAGGAAACCCCTGAAGATCCAGATGTCGCCGATTTACTTTACGCGGACCTGGCTTTTCGCGATAATTTTGAATCGTCACAAATGCCACGTGGTACGGACTCTCTATTATCGCCCATTGTGCACGTGGGAAATGCGGAAACACAGTTGTATGAGGATGACATTGATGCTATGTATGCCAAGCCTATGAAAAAGAACAAAAAGTGAGAATAAAGATAAACTACAGTTTATTTAATATTGTTATGGAGTGGCTACATTAAAGAAGCATTTCTTGTCGCCACATGCGATTTTCACTATTTTTCTTTGTTTATCAAATCGCAAAGAAGCGATACTCCTGCCGCTCCCTGCGATTTGGCTAACAAAGCAAAATAGTGAAAATTGCAAGTAGCGACAAGAATTGCTTCTTTAATGTAACCACCCCTTATAAAAATGCAAACATTTTATAGTTTCTTAAAATGACAATTCGGTATGTCTATTTCTAAACAGAAATATCATCGCTGCGATACATGATAAGCTTTTGAAAACGAACAAAATCATTGAATGACTGTCGCTGATTTTCATAAAAAGAGAGGCGCGCCTTCTTAGTGTATATATGATACCTTCCGGGATGAAAACAAATACATTTTTCTATTTGAAATAATGCTATTTGAATGGATATTAGTTTTCTTAATTATGTTTTCCTTTGCATGACAGTAAACTGTATCTATACTCAAAAAAAAATCATTGCTTACCCATAAATGTTGTTAAAGATTTTAAAATGCAAGTTTATTTGTTATCGTGTTGATCTTTACTTCAAATTCACACATCAAACGCTATAAGTCCGGTTTAACTCGCCTACCAACTGTATATTTAAATAGAATTGGGTCATGCATGTACATGAAAGACATTTTTGATGAAACATAAACCAAACCAAACGATAACGAAACTGCATTTTAGCATAACTTCCTATGTTAACTGGTTGATTTCTTATGTAAATTACGAATCTATGAATACAGTGTTTCACTTTTTTATTCCATAAGGCATTATGTTTACTGGTTGATTTTGTAATGTAAATTAGGAATCTTTAAAAACAGTATTTCACTTTCTTATTCCGTAAAAGATAAGAGCCCGGTTACATGGGAAGCGACGAGGAGAAACAATTATTCCAGATTTTAATCAAGAAATATATAGACACTACAAAACGAGCATTGATCCTGCGCCTTGTCGCCCTCATTTAAAATTTGCAAAAAGGTATCCCCTTTTCCAAGCCAGCTGGGTTTTCTCGCTTGGAAAGAAAAGGAACACCTTTTGCAAAAAATGAGATGTTGAATATAACCGAATTTCGTGTCACATCTTGCAAATTACAACTGCGAGCAAGTTCAATCAATTTCAAAATAATAATTCTCACTACTTATTGGGAAAATAAAGAAATTATAAAAAGGGGTTTCTCAAACTGCTCAACCCTCCAAGCTAGTACGAATTTTCTCAACATTTCAACGCCAGCCAAAATTGGTGGGAACGCCGTTTTTAGGAAACAGCTCGTGAGGGGCCCATCCCTGACGCATTTCAGTATTATGTGTAACCAAACATGTATGTGACTATATCCATGTAAGTTCATTTGAATAAAAAAGACAACGATTTTTATCAGTAAAACTTTTTACAATGGTTTTATAAAAAAAAGTTGTTGTTATTGAATAATACAGTTTGTTGATCAAAAGTGATATTCCATTCGGAAAGCGACATCGAAAGTACATTGCATGGGCGTAGCCAGGGGGTGCAATGGGTGCGATCGCACCCCCCTTTTTCAGGCAAAAATAAGAACGACTGTAAAACTTTAGTACTTTTCTTTAAAAAAGAAAGACTAGAAAACTTTACCTATTTTAAAATATGATATTTAAATAAGTAAAATTAGGTTAAAGCACGATATTTTTCGCTCGCGCCTTCGGCGCTCGTATATATCATGTGCTCTAATTATCATTTGAAGCCCATCAAAGAGATGATTCTAGAAAGATCTTACCATAAATCATCTTTTACATTTATTGATTAGGGGAAAACGATTACAAACTGCTTTCAAACTTTATTAATAGCCAGTGTCTGTGTAAAATCAAAGATACCAGCACCGAGTTGCATGTCTGTTAAATTCCTTTAAATAGTATCCCTACAACTATTTTAGCTTATCAATTTTAATTTTTCAATTCGCTTTTATAAAGACTATGATAACGAGATATGATCAAACCTGTGTTCGTGCTCAGTACAGGGCTCATACATTTTTTCCAGAACAAAATTTTTTGACTTTTCCATGACATGTTCCATGACAAAAGTCACTATTTCCAGGACCCATAAAAATGACTTTTTCGTTAATATGTTTTTGCATCATATTACATTATAACCACAGTACAAACGTGATTCAATATATTTATATTTTTTTTTAATTTGGAATATTTCGCCCTTGAGAATCGTATGAATTTTCCTCGGCTATTGGATAAATGTGCAATATGTCAAAATATTCTAATATTGAATGCGAGCGCCGAAATTAGCACTTTGCAGAAAACGACTTGATTATTTGATTCAATTACGAACCCAATTTAACAATAACAAAAAAAAAAATAAAAATTAAAGCGAGCAAAAATACTTAGTCGCGCCCCGGGCGACTAAATCTAAAGCGTTAGAAGTCCTACTTAAATTAAGTCGTATACGCGACCATGGCACCGCTAAGGTAAATCCTGGTATCAT
The DNA here is from genome assembly GCA_001703475.1 of Hydroides elegans. Taxonomy (NCBI): domain Eukaryota; kingdom Metazoa; phylum Annelida; class Polychaeta; order Sabellida; family Serpulidae; genus Hydroides; species Hydroides elegans. The sequence goes on along the minus strand of LQRL01180790.1, from coordinate 13,713 downwards.
ACGCGACCATGCGACCGCTAAGGTGCATCCCTGCTACTAACATTTTCGTTAATTACCAACAATGCCCTAGTAAGTGAAAGCATTTATAGTTCTCAATTTAAAGTTTTGACTCTAGTTGCTCGAATATTTTAATTGTATATCCATACATCTTTTCGCATAGTCATCCTTTGTTGTGAAGCAATATTAATGATGTTTTTGTAATCACGAGAGTCGACTGTATACGGGTTACGGTGAGAAATGAAAGGAAGGATACGATTTTATAAGTCACTCGGTCGCATACTCAACCGATGTTTTAGCTGCTAGAGTGTCGTTTTGGAAGACGTTCTAATCCAGGTTAATTCTATAGCTTTGTGATAAATTGATTTGTTTTCGCTGGCGCCTCCGGCGTTTGCTTTCTCTCAAAATGAAGTTTACATTTTACAATGTATTATTAAAGTAATGATTCGGAAAGTATATACTGTATTCATAAACCCTTAACATTTAACCCCAATCATTTCCGGAATTCACTATAAAAAGTCCTGGAAATCTATGCGAAAAGTCCTAAAAAGTCCTGGAAAATCTTGGCGCACAAGTGAAATTTTCGTGCGCTTTTCTAGAAAACCGTGTGCCATTGTGACGCAAAGTCAACATTTGTCGGCGCCGTAGAGAAAAATGTGTGCGCATTGCGCACACTAGAATTACCCTGATCCATGATAACATTAGTTTTGGAGGAAATATTAGCTCTCGAAAATCGCCCAAATCGTCTCACAGAGCGCCAAAAAAATGCAATGACTTCTTGGCGGCTTACAGCCAACCCCACGCACCCAGCTGCATAGTTCGAGAGCTCCGCTCGCTTCAACAAAAACGCACCCCCCTTTTCAAAGTCATGGCTACGCCCTTGCATTGTCATTAGGGTCTATATGCACTATATAATCGTCCATGTTTGTTCTGACGTCAGATGAGCGACTTTCTTACGTCAATTGACATTGAAACAACGTCATTTTTTTTTTTGACGTTATAAAGTGGACGTAAACTTGACGTCAATATCTGACGCTGTAACGACATTCATTCTGATTGGGCCGAAAATCGACGTTAGTTAACCCCATCAAATGACCATCTTATTGAATAGCTCAAATCCCTCAGAGATGTGTTGGTCATAACATAAGAAAAACATTCCCTCGCTTATAGACCAGGCATGTCGACTATTGATTGAGCGAGTAAATAACGATGTTGTGTTATTTTTTAAAGCAAATCGACAATTCTATAGTGTAATGGCCCAAAATAGCTTAGACGATGACTCATTTGACTTAAAAAGTCAATTTCCTCTATCGAAAACATTAAGCTTACTTAAAATTGTGTTAAAGCTATATCGAATTCAATATTCTGGATTCCAGCCAAAAACACATATTTCATCATATTTATCTTTTCAACAATTTCGTTTTGCAGTCTCCCAATATCTTGTTACAAATATGTGCACAAGACTAAGCACATTAACGGATATGTACATTAAATACATATATATTTCTAATTGTTAATCTTGTTAACAAACTGTATAAACAATTTATTTGATATTTGTTAAAACTGCAGGAAAGAGATGTAACCGTTCAAGAACTATAAATCATATAATTCAAAATCATTTATTTTAATATAAACCAAAAAAAAAAAAACGTTTGACATGAATTTCCAAAGACTCCAGCCGATAAGAGTTGAACTATATGATTTGTTCATTTTGATCATTTGGATAATGAAGCCAGTACATGGAGGACTTAATTTGACATTATATCAAAATCCTGGTAAGTTTGATATCGATCTAAAACTGATTAAATATTTATCACGTAGACTAACAAATAATGACGCGTTTATTTACGGTTTAACACAAAAGCTTTCCTTAACATATATAAATTTTACTTTAATAAGCAAAAGATTTTCAAAAGATTTTATATAATTTCAGATTTATCAAAAATTGATGAAGCATGCCATAATATTACCTCATCGGATGAATATCGCCACGTGAAGGAAATACGACTCAATCTTATATCGGAACAAGGGAAATGTAATTGCAACTTGGATTTTCCTTTGATCGCAGAGCAACAATTTAAGAACTCAATTGCAATTTCTTTACACGACCATGACTCTGGATTCGTCAAAAAGTCTCAACAAATTAATGATTTAGGGCGCTTGCAAATGCATTTCGAGGATAGAAGTGCATCGACAATATATGCAAATCAGTTTTCTTTCATTATAACGGTTGATGAATGGCTTCAAATATATATACGTAAGTCAACAAATTTCATAAATATTTATTTGTTATAAAGGTTTAACTTTAGACATAACTAAGAGGGTAATTATAAAATCGAAATTGTCGAGCTGCAGAATTATGATGCGTCTGTCATTCTCACCTTTAAATTATTGATATATTTTCCGATAGTTAGAAACAATTTTCTTTAGCATGAGATTGCAACAGTAAGTCAGGTTATTTTTTCAAAATAATATTTCACGCAAAGGCCGATAACCAGTATGCTGGTATTTAAATTCCTATGTGTTTGTCTTGTTTTATTTGTCTTTACTTTTTACGTTTCCTTTATCATTTCAAGATAATGCCCAAGCATTTCCTACTTTAACCTGCAATCCTCACTCATATCCTGATTCGCCAATTTCGACTACCCGAACAAACCAACAACAACCGAAACCCACCGCAAAGAAGACCACAACTAGACACTCGACGTCCAATCCAGCCCCGACGTCAATCACGGTTGGTCAGACCAAGGTATCCACGACGTCATTTGAAAATGTCACTCAACCCTCAACGGATATTGTAGGTTTATCGCTCTATGTATGGTTTGTAATTGCAATTGCGTGTGTTTTGGCACTGATTGCTGTGGTGATTGCAATTGCGTGCATTGTCAAACGCAGTTCCAATAACACAGAACCTAACAAATCCGGATCGAAAAACGTTTCCAACGAAAACGGAGGACCGCCCAAGAATTGTAGAAATAACGAAAACAAATCAACCACAACAAACGAGCAAGAAATCGAATACGCTGAAATCAACATGAAACTCCTGGCACCCAAACCGGAAGTAACCGAGCCACAACAAGAATATCCTGATGCTGCGCCATTGGTCTATGCGGATCTTGCGTTTCGTGATAATTTTGAAACGACACGAAAACCACGTGGTAGGGTTTGTCCTCAATCATCGCCCAATGACACATATGCGGATCCCAGCGATCATTTTGAAACTACGCAAATGCCACGTGGTGTGGTTGGTTCCCAAGTATCGCCCAATGATGTGGAAATGGATATTCGCGATCAATTTAAAACCACACAAATACCACGTGGTGTGGTTTGTCACCAGATATCGCCCAGTGTGCAGTTGGGTGATGAAACACAAATGTTTAAGGATGATATTGATGCAATGTATGCAAAGCCTATGAAAAAGAACAAAAACGTGAAATGAGGACACGAAGTGAATATTGGAACATTGTTATTCGAAGGCAAATATTAATGTAATTTCTTTCAAAATGTTACATAATGCGTGCTGGTTTAAGCGCATAAGGTTTTACTTCACTTAGTAAATATAATTTTATATGAGTTGTCCATTATGGGATAAAATGTCAGAACAGTTTGTTGTTTATTTTTCATAAATAACAGTTGTTTATGAATAAGACCAGCTAATACATAAATGTCAATAATCAATTCAGGTTATATGTATATTTCATTAGAAACTGCAGTTTCTAATGCTGTTAAATAATTTCCTCTTTGACACTTTTTGTGAATATCATGTAGTCATACATTGTAAAAGTGCTATTTTTTCAAGTGGCCATATCAAAATTCCCAGCATTTACTTCCTATTTTCTTTTGACAATAATTGTCTAAATCAAATGCGCTGATTTTATAATGAAAGTAAAAGTGTAATTATATGGGAATAAGTTACGCTTTACGATTAGAGAGGGAGAGTGATGGCGTTGCAGCGACTGTAAGGAAAGGTGACGTCTTCGGTTTCCATTCGAACATTTTTAACTGAGTTCACAGTTTGTTTTTAACAACCGGTAACAGTTACAAATTATACGGTGTAAACGTGTGCGTTAAAATGCTTTTGTTTGTTAAACCATGCCTATATGAAACAAACGCACCAGTCAACTCAGCAAGTGGTTTAGCCATATCGCAAGCTATAACAAAAGTCATGACGACAAATGCGCTAGAATAAATGCAATTTCAATTTCAAAATGGTTTGAATCAATTATCTCCAACACACAAATAGCGCAAAAAAAACATGGATTGAAGCACCAGTCTGAACATGCCGATATCACGTTAAGCGGCGTCCGTTATCTCCCACACGGCAAAGTCACGACCTTATCATTTCCCCTCGTCATCACTACATGACGTCCTATTTAAGTGCTCTGCTGGGCCTGTAAGAAAGTTTGCCGGACGTTGTTTTAAGACGTGGCATCTACGTCAATATCAATTAATTGCGTCAGATACGACGAAAATACGACGTACCAAATTGAACTGATTCGATTTGGGACGTTTTAAGGGCATCCTTTTATCGGACGCAATCTTTACTGCGAGAATTTTTTTAATCAAAACATCAAAATCATTTATTATCAAATACATAATTATATGTCTAATTATATATAAATATTTTAGAATTATAATGGATAGTCTTCTGAACTATCATATTCTAATTAGAGATCAAAATATTTCCCTCTATAACTGGTAAAAAATGTTAAAGTTTTGGAGACGTATAACAAATTAATACTCTAAAACAACAAAATATTTTCAGTAAGTTTGTCCTTACATTAAGTCCTGAGAATCACGTCACGTCCAATTCAAATTGTCTCGACAACTTCATATTGCAACGTCAAGGGGACGTTACCTCATAAGGACGACATCAATAGCACGTCCTTACAGGGTCTGAATATTGACGTACTTTTGATGTATACATATGTCATGTTATGATAAAAAATCATCCTAAGAACGTCATTTTATGACATGGATGGGACGTCTTTGTTTTGACATCTTAGCGACGTCCTAATTGCGTTGCGACGCCGTGACGTAAGTACTAATAAGGACGTCCTGCAATAGGTAAAATAGAGACTGACTGATCAGCTGACTTGGAAGAAAGAAACACCTTTTTGTTAATGTTTAAAAACCATCATTTGATATTTATCCGTAAAATGTTGATATGATCTAACAAATATGTGAATATTGTTTCATGGGGTTCCCTTCAAATTAAGAGTAATTTTACATTACTGATATCTTCAGTGTAATCAAAACCGTAATCAAATTAACCTCCTAACCTTTCCCCACCGTGATGCATATATAAATATGATACATGTACAATGTATATTATATACTTACGATCTTGCTACTGTTTATACTCAATACCCACAGAGTTAATTTGATATACAATATAGCTTGACGTTATTATTGCTCTTATCTTGTTCACATGTTTTGCGTAAGTGCTCACATATATACTTTGAATAACTAATGATGACGTTTCTCTTTAAATTAATCAAAACAAATGTTAGAATGATAAAATACAATTTAAGTTTCAATGGTTTCATTATGCTCCAAAATATAATTACATAAATGTTGTCCAAAATCTTACTGAAAGATGAAGAACTAAACACCAAAACACCACCTTAAGTTTTCATCATTTACATTAAATTAAATACGATTAGAATACGCCGATGCGATTATAAAAAAGAATACTCAAAAGTATTATAGATTTGGATAAGCTAATTTGCATACACGGCGTAGCATCGTATTATTGAGAATTTAGATAATGACATTATTGAATATTCAAATTAATCTATTGTTGAACTTCAGCCAAATACACTTTATTATCATTTATTCCTATGAGGCATTTGTTTTTAACATAAATTTTAAAAAGCAAAGATTTAGATCAAAGGAAAGCACACCTACTGGTTCATCTGAACACAAGACAAATCTTATGGAACCAATAGAGTTGGAACTGAAATGCTCACTTCGTCGAAGTATACAAGAAATCTGTAAACTTGCATTATTTCATTTACTTGTTTTCAATTTAATAAAATAAACATGATAAAGTAAACTTTTCCCTATTTGGTCCGAGCTCAATTTTTACAAGTTTTAATCAATTGTATCTATTACAAACTACCTTTGCGACCCTTTAAAGGGCCCTGCCTTTTATAGAATTCTATGATTCGTTATCCTCACGTGTTTACTACGTAGAATCTATAGGTAATCAAATAGGCAGAGTGTGGTCTGGGAAATACAAGAGCTTGTACGTTCTTGTATTTCCAGACCGCACGAGGGCCTATTTGATAACCGGCTTATTTTATTATTAATTGGAAAGTGAAATGCTCTTTTCCCTTACTCCTTTTACCTGGATTAAGCATAAATAGCAACCTCCACTCACTCTGTTGTTTCACAAATCACAAGCTAATTAAGTTGACAATTTGAGGTTGATTATTAACTCATTTACTATTGATAAAACATGACACTTTGATTTCTCAATATTGTTCTCAAATTGTATTTCACTCTGCCCTTTATATTGGCCACTAGTTGCAAATATATTAATCAGGCGTCTAGACCACTCTGTATGATATATATTTAATTGAAATTTCTAAAGAATCATAAAATAAAACTATGTACAACAGTGCATTGATAACCTATCGATGTTCTGCATAAAACGAAAGTAGCTTTGTGTTTTCAAAAAGCACTATTCGGTCACGTGATGTCTCGTTATTTTTTTTATAAGCACTCATTATGACAGTTACATAGTTGAGATTGAGTGAGCCCATTAGGTCAATGACACGATATAAGTGGAGGGGTTCCGTGCATAAGGGTGAAAAGTCGCTAAAATGTCTTACCCTGTATTCTTTTAAGATTAAACCGGTTGGAGTTGGAAAAAATATTTCAGTTAGCCCATTCTTTTTGGAGCATCTTTTTTCGATTAACAACCGGATTACTTGTTATACATACAGAGCGTTCTTTTTAGATCACGTTCACCCAACCATAACCGGTTAGAGTTGATTCTAAAAAGTTCTTTCAGTGCCAATATATATCTAATTCACCTGCTTCAGCGGGCAAAATAACTAAAGCATGGTTGTCTCCCGAGAAACAATGGATGACTAATTGAGTAATTTGTGACACATATGTCACTATCGCTGACATGGATTAAAGTGCTAAGCGCCTGGACACATTTAAAGCGTTTCTGAGTTTCTCATATTTTCAAAGGCCTCCTTAGTATACGGTCACATTGGAAGCTTTTTCGAGTTTTTTTCCCCACAAATCATGTCTAATGTATTCCTTACGAGTAGGTTTTTTTCAGAACATAACCAAGGGATTCTTTTTAAGAAGATTGTCGAGTTTAGATTGGCCAAAAAAGATTGGCCAAATAAAATACATTTGAAGACGGTGTTTTTTTAGAAAAACAAATCCCGGAACTCTACCAATGTGGCCAGGCCATTTAAGCAATCGAAATCGAAAGCGTTTCTCTCTTATTTATTCAAGAGAGATTCGGCTTATAGTTTCCTAAAACAAAAGAACTGTTTCTAATGAAAAACAATTCAAGCGGCCAGACCCTTAAGTGATACGTGTACAGCGACGATTTTTTATCCAATCATATTTTGTTAATGTCTATAAAATGTTCTATCCTCAATTTCTTTATCATATAATCTATATATTTTTCAAAGCATATTTATTAGCACTTAAAAACGAAGACGCTTTAGATACCCATGATTATCATTTATTGATGTAATCACCCTAAACAGGAATTGTAATATGACAGAAATCCTTTCTGTTGATCTACAGTTGTGATCATTTTATTTCCGACTTAAAATTGCAATTATTTTCACTTATTTGTAAATATTTTTTTTCAAATATTTGCAAATAATTGCAAATAATTGCATTTTTTTAGAAATTTTTAGGAAATCGTGTTGAACAATAAAACCCAATCATTATTTGCACTGGGTCGTCGCCTAACAATAGGTGAGGATTAGTTTCACTGAAATGTTTGTGCTTAGTTATCGGTGTATAAATAAAAGATCTGTATATGTTGGTTTATGACATAAATATATGGATACTTTTTTTTTCTTACTGTGATTCAATCACACATGAGGGTTAAGGGCAATAACCTCCCCCCTCTCAAGCCTCAACATTCCAATCTGAAACTCTTGCGGGGGCACAGATTTTCGTATTCTTCCCGCCCATGAAGTCGTTGAGCACAGATGTTCGCATTTTTACCGCCCCATACGTTGCCGGAGCAGAACGTTCCCGCCTGAAACCGATCTACAATTTGCGTGAGCACAGGTTTTTGCGCTTTAGCCAGTAAAAAAAGTTGACGGAGCAGAGGTTTTTACGTTCATGCAGACGATGATTTTATTGGCTAATACTATACCCCGCGCTTGGTAATCCTTTACGGAGCAAGGGTTTTAACAGGCCTAATCCCTATAGCGACGAAATCAAAAGGGCGATCTGCATGATGGATGAAAGAAATCTAAAATGTTGTTGTATCACAAAATAAATTTATGAATCAAATTATGAGTTATAATATTTGTGTGTATATACCTAATATTATTACATGGTGAAGGTGTATTTTTTAAAGAAATGAAAGTGACGGTGCCAGGCTGCCGTAAAAAGTGTACGGCAGCTTAGCTAACATTCCAAAATCAATATTATCATGTGACCGGAAAGGAAATCCTTTAATTTCATAAATAAAACATGTCGGGATAAAAAATGTCATAAATTTCTTGAAAAGCTCAGCCAATATATTTTCCGAATTCACTTTTTCTCATCCACCTCAGGTATACCGTAAATTCTCAAAAATGACATCCACCTGAGGTATATCGTCTAATGTAGAATATTGCTCATCGTTATTATAGCGAATAAAAAATAGCGGTTTTATATTGTTTCTTTGTCCTTTTTGCGGTTAACAATATAAATGTTTTGCTTTATTCATATAAGTATTGAAATAAAAGCATATTTCTTCTACGATTTATGAGTTAAAACACATATTTTCAAGGTATAACTGATATCCTACTTTTATAAATACAGGTATTCAGTCTGATCTAGGTGGATGATTTTTCTGTATTTTCGCGCGTGGTTTGTTTATACTTCAGGTGGATGATTTAAAGTGGGATCCTATAATTTGTTGTAAAACAGTAAGATAGGCTTAGAAAGGATAAGTAAATAATCGTTTATTATAATATGTTTTTAAACTGTTTTCAAGTTTTTTTCCAAAGATATGTCACAAAAGACATACCGGAAGTATGTCCGTTTTACGTGTAAATCTGAATAAAGGCATTTTTAAATTGCACGTCAAACGTTATGAAGCCCGTTTTACATGAAGATATTTATGATTTTGGAATGGACACTATCTCTTCTAACCATTCCAAGCATAAAATCTTCTTATGTTATTGTTTTCACAGAAATATAAATTAAACTGGAACTTGTAATTTTTTCCAGAAATGTACGAGTTTGATGTTTTGATACTCAAGATCAAGGCTAATTTATTTTTAAAATACGCGTTATTTGAATAAATTAATTACACATTTTGGAAGCCTTAACTATCATTGAAAGGTTCCGATGCGCAATAAATTTGGTCTTAAAAGTTGACAGCTATATTTGAGAAAACAACAATTTGTTCTAACGTCATTTATTTCTCCAACAAATAACAGATAAACGTTACATTTATTTTAACTAAAATTATGAAACAACTTATAATATAAGTGCTTAATTGAATTGAAAACCAATAACATTTTTTTTTAATAACAACCCTATCACTAACATATCCTTATCTCTTCACATGGACTTTGCCCTTTGTTTCTCTTTGCGCTAGAGCTCACACACGTCCTAAACAATGTTCAAATAAACAGTGTACTTTGGACTCGACCTATACATGTAAAGCAACACAATGTACACATACTTTAGTAATACAAGTACTCGTTTTAAATAAAAAGCACTGTGCGCGATACGCTAAGCTTATTTAGTTTTAAATCATTGCAAACAATATTCGACCAAGGATAATTATAATAAAAACAATAACGTTAACGTAATGAATAAAGCATTGATATATGATAAACAAATGTACGAATAATTAATAATGAACAAACCTAATTAAATGATAACTTATCATATTTTTCAGGGAGAAACACAGACGTCTAATGAGTGACATATTTCAAGAATTATGGATAGCAGAACTAAAGAACGACCGTGTATTTTCGTCTTTCGAGATTGGATATCCCATCGTTGTTTATTTATTGTTTGCACCTGTGATCGTGAAATTGAAAGTGCAATTTTCGAATTTGGTATTATGAAAAAGGCCCGACGTGGTACGCATCATTATCGTTGCCTGCATGGTTTCGCCTTGAATTTCTACACGCTGATCCTGTGGTTGACTGGCTGCAACGACTTGGGCCTCCAATGCGGGTGTCAAACTTCAAGATACAGTCGGTGCACAAACCGGGGCAACGGGATATGTGGCGATGGATTGTGGATTCGCAAGGATTCTGTTCATTTCCCGGACCTGCTCTCGGCTAACCGTTGCGTACGAGGTGAGACTCTTTACGTCTTTATGCCCACTAATTTGTTGAATATGTGTAGGTGCAAAACCGGCCCTTAATAGATTGGTACAAGCTGTTTTCCGGATGGAATGGTTGGTATATTTACCGGTCAAACCTGCTTCTGTGGCCATAACCCTGATAAATGAGCCGATTGTGTTTGAGCCCAAAGCCGAAGACTTGTACCATTTGCGTTGGTTTTGAAGGCCCTTTGCCATATCATTTACGGCCAAGTAGAACGGTGCATCATCTTCCATCATGTGTAGTGGTGTATGACTAGCGTATGCACGGTATAATAGCACAGGGCATCCCTGTGGATTTGCTT
>LQRL01180783.1:0-18521 GCA_001703475.1 Hydroides elegans | reverse complement strand
GAGGGAAACCTTGCTGGGGAACCTGGCGGAGCTGGTCGTCTTCAGAATTCCCCGAAACCAGCAGCGACGCCAGGAGAAGGCCTGACGACATCCGCGGCCCCGCGACATACATCGTATTAAGGTATGTATTGTTCAGTACCTCCGTTAAATGCCCGATAAATGTCATTTAACTTTAACAATCACCGCCCATGGGTTCAAGTATTCCATAATGAGACAATTCCATATATAGAACTGTATATGGTGAATAAATGATCTCATTGGATTTAATATGAGTTTTTTATGTACTTGTTACCTTTAATAAGGATATCAAAAACAGGTTATTTATTAAAGTATTTTCATTGAAAAAAGGATATCGGTAGCTGTTTCTATTGGATCAACGGCTCAAATCGATAAAATGATTTTATAGTATTTGTATTTTCCGTTGGTTGTTATATATGATTATAAATGTCACCAAAATATTAAACAAATTTAATATAAGGGCTTAGTTATAATTTTCTATCAAATTTTGTTATTATAAGAAAAAACAAAGTCAGCGATTTAATATAAGGCGCTTAAGATGGGCTATATTGCCCCATTTAGTACAAATCGTTTCATCGATGTTACAAAATCGATGCACTAAACAAAATACACTGAATATATATCAAACAAATGATTTATACGAAATTTTATCCAAAAGTCTATTTTATTAATATAGATAAATAGCAAGTGCCGACAACTGAAGCGCCTTAAATAATGGGTGGTGTTACCAAATTGCGTTTATCTACCAATTTACTATTTGGATCAAATCTATTTTTAATGTATCGATAGATCATATATTTATGTATGATTTACTGCATCAATTATATTTTTAAAGACAAGAGTATCATATTGAATATTGTCCAGATCGCAAAATTTCGCATATTTATATGCCGAAAACTGAAGCATTATTCTATTGCAGAGATGGAACCATTTAAAATGGGTGTGGCAAAACGCACTTATAATGGTCACACAAACATGTTTGTAATAAATTAAAACTTGCAACAAGAATGAGAAAACTTATTGTTCGTAACAAGTGTGTTTTCAAATGTAATTGTATGCATATGAAAACCCCTACGCTTCGTAACGTCCGTTGCCTTTTTAAGCAATGTGCGTTTAAGACATCCAAAAGGAAATAGACTGGAAAACACCGTTTGTAATAGAAACGCTCAATAAACGCTTCCGGTGTGGCCAGACCCTTATGTTATGAATCGGAAGTAACATGTCCTTCGTAACATAACTTGAATTATGAGTGTCACTAATTTCTCTGTGTTTGAGAAGTTGGTGTCACTCATGAATCAAGGAATGTGATAGATTACTCAGGGTAAAAACTGGGAATTATTGATAAGCTGATTGATAATAATTCCCGCAAACGCGGGCGATTCGTGGGAAATATTATCCCGCGAAGATCAAAGGAAACCTATTGGATAACGTCACAATCATGATTTAAATATCAATTAAGGGAGCTTGTGCACACTCTCAAGGCTACAATTCTTCACCGATCGCAATTATATTTGGCATACAGTTAGTATAGGTGCTAATAAAGGTATGGACCGTAAATAAGCCATATCCGACCAGGCAAAATTTAAAATGGCCCAACTGGACTTAGAAAAATCCCCTATAAGCCCCTTCATAAATAACAATTACGGGTCCTTAGGGAGCTTGTAAACACACTCAAAGCTTCAATTCTTCTCTCGATCGCAATTATATTTGGCAAACAGTTACTATGGGTGCTAATAAAAGTTGGGATTATAAATTAGCCATATCCGACCAGTATAGGTTATCCGTTTTGTGAGGGCAATATGAGAATTACCAACCGACGCAGTCGAACAGGTGTAATTCGAAGATAGCCCGAGTCAAAACGGATAGCCGGCTTATTTCCAGGTTTCTTAAGAAATTGAAGGTTGCTAATTAACGACGGTCCGTAATTGCAATTTATAAGTCGAGCCTTTTGCTATTACATGAACAGCTGTTTGATTAAAGAACACAGTGTTTAAATAGATCAACAGAAAGGATTTCTGTCATTTTACAATTCGTGTTTAGGGTGATCACATCAATAAATGATAATCATGGGTATCTAAAGCGTCTTCGTTTTTAAGTGCTGATAAATATGCTTGGAAAAATATATATACAGTATATTATAAAGAAATAGAGGATAGAACAATTTATAGACAATAACAAAATAAGATTGGATAAAAAATCGTCGCTGTACACGTATCATTTAAGGGTCTGGCCGCATGAATTGTTTTTCATTAGAAACTGTTCTTTTTAAAAGATTTATTTTAGGAAACCATAAGCCGCATCTTTCTTGAATAAATAAGCGAGAAACGTTTTTGGTTTAAATTGCTTAAATGGCCTGGCCACATTGGTAGAGTTCCGGGATTTTTTTCTAAAAAAACACCGTCTTCAAATGTTTTTTTTTTGGCCAATCTAAACTCGACTAGCTTCTTAAAAAGAAGCCGTTGGTTATGTTCTGATTAAACTTACTCATTAGGAATACATTAGACATGATTTGTGGGAAAAAAAACCTCGAAAAAGCTTCCAATGTGACCGTATACTAAGGAGGCCTTTAAAAATATGAGAAGCTCAGAAATGCTTTTAATGTGTCCAGGCCCTTAGCACTTTAATCCATGTCACCGATAGTGACATATGTGTCACAAAGTACTCAATTAGTCATCCATTGTTTCTCGGGAGACAACCCTGCTTTAGTTATTTTGACACATGGTATCAGTACGATTATATATAGTTTAAGATAACGGTTATAAAGGTTACGGGGCCTCGGGGTCCAATTCTTGCCCGGGTTGGATTTTTCTCGAAGGGGTTTCGGGGCCCCGCGGGGGGATATTGGGTTGATCTGTCCCGTTTGATTTGGGGTACTTTATGTACCCCAAGGTTTGTTAAGGTTTTATCTCGATCGGTTGAACATTGTCGATTCTGGAGCACTTAACAAATTGTAGGTTTTTTTTGGATGCCAAGCACTTTGTGCACGCGAGTTAGGTATGAACGAATTGAGCTAAAACCCACCAAGGTCTAAAGTTGTGTTTGGTCAATGTATCATCTCGATCAGTTAAAACATGTCGATTCTGGAGCTCTTTGAAAAATGGCGAAAATGTCTTTCAGTTGAGGAACTGTGATAATATAAGATATTGTCATTTAAGTATGTGTGTATGAGGGAGACAGTCAATATATGCCTTTTCTCTGCTAGCTGCCAAGCTACAAATTAATTAAGCTAGAGCTCTAATATTCATTAAAGCCACATATTGAAGCTGTGCCTCGTCAAGATTTCATGTCGATCTACCACTTTTTTTTGAAATGGCAGCACTTATTGAAGGAATCAAGTTAGAGCTTGACTTTTAGGCTTAACTTTTTTTTCACAGTTGCGCATGTATCGTTTTGTTGTATGGACTACGTTGATGACAAGTTTAATGTCTAGTTTGACGACAACATTGTGAGAAAGACGTGAGGAAATCTTTTTTAGAAACACGCTGAGAAAAACGCTCTGAGAAAGACAGAAATATATCACCTTCTATTTTCAATTTGTTGTTGCAGAAGTTGTGTTCTTTTCAAATAATGAATATTGTAATTTTATGTTCCCATCACTCACCATCCTGCATTATGGCATTGTTGGAGCCCGCGGGGGATCCAAGGTCACTGACCTTCTAGTTTAGTAATGGAGTTGACCGAGTACTTAAACTGACTTAGTTTACTGTCAATTCCTAAAAATAATGGATCATGAATACAAAGGGACTGTTAACTTGTCTAATTTTCCGAACCTTTATCCTTTGTTGATATAGGACTTAATCAGGTTCGGATCTTTCGATTGTTTCTGGTTTTCTTAAGTCTTCTTTTTAAATACCCGCCTGGGGAACCCAAAGGAGGGGGGGGGGTGGCGGTTATGATTTGCCTCTTTCAGTCTACATGGACATCAAGCCAAATTTGTATGTGCCATATCGTTGAAACGACTTTGTTGATCGATTTCAAATTTTCATCAAATGCGAACTAATATTGGTAGGTGTTCAATTGATTAACATTTCAAACACGTTGAGAACACAGGCGTGGGTTTTTACTTCACCAGATCTACGAATCCAATGGAAACATAAACAAAGACCACCTAGCAAATATTTCTGCAACTAAGATCGCGGTATGGACACTGAATTTGAATCCGACTCAAGGGAACACATACACACTGACTAATGGCGTTGAGTAGGGCCATGCGCCCTCAAAAATATATATTTTTTAAACAATGGAACATTACACCTTTGTCTAAGTTTTTTAATAATTCAGCGGGGACCAAAAACGATTATATACTTTACATAAATCTCTCTCCTTTTTTAAAGTCACTTTCCTCTTTTTATAATAATTTCGTCGGGAAAATAACATCCTCATTTTATATATTTTCCTCTTCAAAACATAATTTCTCTTTGATTTTGATTCCTTTTTCCTCAATTAAGCATTGCACCCCTGTAAGGGAAGAATCATTACTATCAACAAATACTAAGCACGATTAAATTAATCATATGTAAAGGACTTCTTATTGATCTAGGAAAGAAGTAAATATATAAAAATGAAATAAACCAGTTTGATATAAATAAGGCCTTTGCATAGCACAACAGGGCAAATCGAACAGTTTGCTTTAATTGATAAATCAAGGGTTCGGGTTGTACACCGGATTTCATAAAAATCTTGATTTCTATGGGATGCGTTCCTTATAGCTATATTCTTATAATTACAATGTTTGCAATAAAGAAGGGTCAACTATAAGAAACTATAGAAACCTGACTTCGATCAGATAGCTATCTCGTTAAATCTAAAAACGTTGTCGTGGCACCAGGTGATTCCATCTTAATCAAGGGAACTTGCACATTTGTTGAGAACATGGCATTGTTGAAACCAACGATTTAATTTAGTTTTTGCAAAAAGGATGTTTTCCTCGAATTCCTCGAAAACAAATAAATGAGATGCTTGCATTTTATTTTATTTGTTTGCTTTTTGAGACAAATCAAAGAAGATTAGTGCTCAGTCGGATGTCTGTTAATCGAAGTATATTATTTAAACATATAATTATTTTCCAATAGCCTGATATGTTTGTACTGAACATAGTCTTTTATGTAATTCTCTTGACTGTGTCTAGACATGCACTGTTTGGACTCAATAATGTGCCAAGAAGTCAAGTGAAATGTTTGCATCTTAATAAAAATAACTGCGCAATTGCTCGAGCTGATTTGAACAAAAAATCATATTCAATTTAGAAATGAGGTGACCTGTTTTCATCTCATTCGATATTTTGTGGGTTGAGAACTATTAGTCTATTCATTATTTAAAGGAAACTGTTGTTTCTTATCTTAATTGTGTCAAGAGTATGTTTTATAAATAAGCGTTTGACACTGTTGATGGCTATTGAATATTCAGATGTCAGTCATAACACCTGCAACAACTTCTAAACTCTAGTTAGTGACTGTCACTAACACACCGTTCAAGATTTGACTGAATTCAAGTTCCTATAATGACATGCGACTTAAGGACGTGACGGATTATCCATTGCTGAACAATCGCCCTGATATGGTTTTTGAAGTGTTATCATCTACTTAAGTACATAAAACTACGTTTTTGATATAATTTTTTTTATATTTGAATAGTGAATGAACTAGAGGTATGATTATACTAAAACATGATCAATTCCAATGTTGGTTGAAACATCATAGTTCACTTTAGTTGTAGCTGAATCATTGTATTTTTAGAAACTTAAGAAAAAGCTTACTCAACAAGCGCATCGTTGCTTAAACGATACCATTATTTATTTATATCATTGTTTTTATCAAATAAACAGCACGCTTACTGGTACTGATAAGCACGACCGAATCGGGTAAATGGCCCTCAAATATGCCTCATTGATAGTGGTAAACGACCAGGTAACTGTTTATAACAATTATATTCATAACAATATATCAATCGTTACTAGACAAAATTCTAAGAAATAAAAACAATTAAGCACATGCTTGACATTCAATTCATTTTACCACTAAACTCTTAACTAAGTCAAGTATTCTATTTATTCTGTATGTGGATATGGACGGTTGGTTAGTTTTTTAAACTAGGTCAACATATTCGTATTCGACTTTATTAATTATTTATAGACTCGATGTTTTGTAAAACTCCATAGTTATAACCTAACTAGAATTTTAACAAGTACGCACGTTCCCTGGAATTGATAAGCGACGACGAATTGGATTAAGGGTCCTCTAATATGCCTCATACATAATGATAAATAGCCTAGATAGCGGTTTATCAATAACCTTTAGGGTCCTCTAAAATGCCTCATACATAATGATAAATAGCCGAGATAGCGGTTTATCAATAACCTTTATCTTGATAAGCTTATTTCAATTGTTACAACACTTAAATAGAAGAAAAATACAATTAAACACATACTTAATTTGACATTCATTTCTAAGGCTAAACTCTTTTTTTTCAAGTATTATATTTGTTTTTACATCAATACAGACTCTTGATATATTTTTAACAAGGTCAGTATAAATGTATTTGGCGTTATCATTATCTAAAGACTAAATGCCTTTTGAAACTGCATAGTTTTGCTTTGGTTGATAATCAATCGTCTACGATGATGGTCCCACTTTTATCTGTTTTTATTCGTTCTGATCGAGTCCTGAAATCATTATGAATGCGACAATAATTTATTTCATCAATTTTTGAGTGTAAAGCTATTTCAGTTAATAGCCCCGGTTTGTGGGTGTTTGTAAAGAATTTTTTACATTGATGCAGCTTTGATATTAAAAACAAGAATAAAAAACACTGTAATTTAGGGCATTCAATAATTGCATCATGATTGCATTAAAGTAAATCGTTTAGTATCGGTAAATATTCATCAGCAGTCCACACTTCGAACAATCTAAAACTTTAACTCTAGCCTTAAAAGAGTGTATGAACAAATTGGACAAATGAAAGGTGCGAAAACCCCATATATCCTTTCATTAATATGCATGAATGGGTATGGGCTTAAGTTTATATATTGTGGTAGTTTATCACCTCGACTAATTGTTTCCCAACGTTCCTGTGATATCCTTCCAAAATCTAAGATTTAAGCCGTAGATTTGTAAGAAAACCTTTAATGACTTATAACTATCTGGAGTTCGCCTAGCATAATCTGAAATTTGAATCCGCTATATCTGCTTCCCTCCTTTAATAGCTCTTTATTTTAGCTTATGATTCTTCTGGTGTTTTGTTTTCCACGCTTAAATGGCAAATAATATTGAATTCTGTTACGTATAGAATAACCTATCATCAATCAGACTCTAAATTATACAATTTTGTACATATCTCTTCATAGACTATTCACAATGTTTTAACAAATATTATTTTTAAAAACATTTTTGGGAAATGTCGTTGGAGGTGCTGAAGCGCATTGGACTGTTACATACTTTTGTTTTTATTATGATCATGCTGTATTTGCCTCGATGTTAACAAGAACCATCTGTGAAATTACACTGATCATACTCGAGCTTGTCATATACTTCTCACATATGTAGTCGTATGGATAATCACTGGTCTGTCCTAATAACGTGTCAAGTTAAGAATTTTCAAGGCACCAATATCACCTATTTGAAAAATATGTGTTATGAAGTGTATATAAATAACATATTTAATCAAATATCAAGACACCAATATCACGTAGTAGAACAAAAATGTTTTATGAAGTGTATATACAAATATTGAATCAAATATCTCACATAAAAGTTTGATATGCCAAATAAGGGTATGGCCTGAATAGAACACTCTAAATATTAGCTATCAAAATATTAAATTCTTTTAAAAAATAACATTCAAATAACCGGGGCTCATTGATTGACTGGGTTTAGCTCTGTGTATCAATCTTATGATTGGGTATCCTCGGCATAAGCCCTGATGCACTTGTCGCAATGTTTTGCAGTAATTTGATATACGAGTTATTATCCCCCGTGAATACGAGGGGATATAGGGTTGAGCTTGTCCGTCTGTCCGTCTGTCTGTCCGTCTGTCTGTCCGTCTGTCCCGTTTGATGTGGGGTACTTTGTGCACGCAAGTTTGGTATGAAGCAATTAAGCTAGACCTTTCAAATTTTATTCTCGTATAAACCGAGGTCTGAAGTCGTGCCTCGGTTGAAAATTGTCGATTCTGGAACACTTAAAAAATTTTCGATTTGAACATATTCACCCGATGTTAAGTACTTTGTGCACGCGAGTTTGATATCAAGGAATTGAGCGAGAGATTTTAGAATTAATACACATATAAACCAAGGTCTAAAGTCGTGCCTCGTCATGGTGTCATCTCGATCGGTCGAAAATTGTCGATTTTGGAGCACTTTAAAAAGTAGCGAAAAGTTTATATTCAGATGAGGAAATGTGGGTGATGATATTATCATTTAAGTGCGTGGTATGTGCTTCTATATGCAAACATGCTAATATAAGCAAATATTTTTTTAGATAAGTGAAATGATATTTTTTCTCCACTTGTCTCGTCAGCTGCCCTCCAAAAACATTTTGCGTGTGATTTTATAAGCAAGCATGCTTATATAAGCATATTTATAACCAGTCATGCTTATATCAGCATATTAATCAGCAAATTAATAGAGGTGTGTTAATACCTATCTGGGGAGCCTGGTTTATTTGGAATTGGCTTACAAAAGTAATCGTGCCTTTATAAGCATATTTGCTATGTAAGATAAATGATATATTTGTTTCACTGGCCTTGCCAGCTGCGTCTCAAAAGTATATGGAATGTGCTTATAGAAGCATAATTTAATGTAATAAAATTATCTTTTTGCTTCACTGGCCGTGTCAGTTGCCTCTCAAAAGCATTTTGGATGTGCTATATGAGCTCGTGTTTATAAAAGCATATTTTTTTAATTTATAAATTGAGGATGCTTTTGCCTGCCAACTGGTCTCGTCAGTTCAAGAGATGTCCTCAGAAAGAAGTGAGTGAAGGTGCAAGATGTCACTCTCTTTTTTTCATCACATGATCTTGTTTATTCGTAAAATAGTTCGTTATTTCCAAGGTTAAACTGACCATCCTGCATATACGAATTGTTGAAGTTCACGGGGGATCCAAGGTCACTGACCTTCTAGTTATTTGTGTAAAGTTTGTAGCTGATTTTTATTAAATGTATCTTACTTAATTCATGAAGCAATACCTATTCTGCGTAATGTAGAGGCATGTTGATTGATGTTGCTTGTAATTCTATTTATTTAATTTTCAAAAGATGATTTAATCTTATATTTTCCACGTTGGCGGTTCAAAAATTATCAAGAATGGTCCAAGACACTAATCAACTATAAGATTGTGAATAATATTTTATTATATTTTCAACGCAAAATAATGTATCCTTTTTAAATTTGCATGTCAAAGCTTATTAATAATTTTCATGAAAGTACTTTTTTTTGATAAATTCCCAGAAGCACAAAAGTAGTATAAAAGCACATATCATGTTGCCCTGCACCATTGTAATAGAGAATTATATAAACAAATGACCATCAACACTTAAAACAATACGCATATTGACAAAAATAACAACATATATACTGTTTCAAAATTTCTAGGATAAATTATATACATGATATAGATATATGATATATATATACATTCTTTTTTCAGAATGGCCCATAATATATAAAACAATATAATTTGACACGACTTTCTTTTCCGCCAAAACATTTCAATAATCGAAATGACATGAACAATTAAAGACAGATATCAGTATTTAGATTATATATATAATTTATTTTATCAAATAGAACAAGGCTGTCGCGATTCTTAGATATCTAATTACATGTTCAAATTTGCTCTATTTAAAGATAAACTATTATTTCAAATGACGGGTTTTCTTGTCCATGTTTATTCATTATGTGGATTATTCTGTATTTCCTTCTTTCAAATGGATTACGTTAAGATTTTTATACAGAAAATGAGGTAAATATATGCCCTGACAACATTAACATGTTCGATAAACAAATATGATGAGGGAACTATTGTTTGAAAGTATCAAACGTTTCTGTAATTTTTTTTCGGTTTTAGAAGTAGATAGAATCCGTTTGTGAGCGTAATTAGTGAATATAAACAACTAAAATGTTATAAAAACAGTTCAATTTAGTACACTAATAAACATAATTCAATCGGTCAAATTATTGTTTGGCGAGAAATATTAGAACAATTCATCGATATACTGCAATGCCTCTTTAGTTGCTTTTGCAGATATTTTTTCAATTGTACTTTGGTTAACATCAAATCGGTGACATTCAAACTCAACTTCTACCCGTTGAATTCCCACACTGAGTAGGCTGATAAGTGGAAGGGAAATCAATGGAACTTCTGTTCTCAAAGCTTTCAATGCCACTTTATACACGCGAAAGTAGGGGTTTGTTAAATCCGGGTAGCGCAATATTCCAATTTCCCTATCCGACATGGATTCCGTAAATGACAGGTCTGGATGAAGTTTCACAAACCACGGTGATCCTGAAGTGGCGCCAATCGTGGCGATGTCACTGATTGAATCAAGATCGCGGATGATGTCTTCGTCCTTTACCACACTTTTGATCATCGTTTCTATTTTACTAAAACAGAATCGGCATGATTTTTAATAGAATGGTAAAGCTGAGCAAATTAGCAAGTGCATTTTCTTTATACTATCACAATTGATTATTATAATGCCTGCACTTTACAAAACTTAATGATACATACAATAATCATGTATTATCATGTTATTCAACCATAACATAAATTTAAAAATTTACAGAAAAGCATGCTCACCAGAATTCGATTTGGTCCACTGATTGCGATGATGACAAAAAATGATAATTTCTAGGATTATAGGTATCGGATCGTTTGATTATGTTCGGATTGCGTTTTAAAGCATGATTTTTCTTCATTGCTGACAAAAGCTGATTGTATGTCAATTCGTAACACTTTCCATCAGTTACTGCTATAGTGCTAGCTATGGCAATTTTCAGTTCTTTGTCGACTGTTTTTAAATGCTTGCTTAGTTTTCCATAGTTGTTTGATAATTTGTTTCGAATTCGAATGCTCTTATGTGAGAACTTATTAATCGTCTTTAATTTGCCTATTTGTTTTTCCAGGTTTTTTACTTCATAATCCATACCAAACAAATAGTTGAATAACCCTGCCTTTTTTAAAATTTGCTATAGCAATGCGGAATCATGCATGCTATTGTTTGGTATATATTGATGGCCCTTTGAAAAAATCCTGGACTTACTTTGTAGAGTGCTAAATATCAACAAATATGACAAGTTCGCACTTATTGTAAAACAGTATGAACTCCATTTCACCCAACAGGTATTTATATAAGTGTATTTTGCTGAGACAATAATTTATCTTGCTAATTCGACGACTTTAGTTAATATGTGAGGAAGGTTCATAGTGAACTGAGTGTACGTTTCAGCCATAAAAAAGTAAGATGAAAGAAAAACAATGTAAAATAAAAAGTAAAATTTAAGATCAAGCAACCTTCAATAATTGGACACCTTAGAATAGCAAATTGCTCACAAGGTGTCGCCACGGTCCAAGTGGGTCCAGGGTGCATTGCACATATCTTTATCTAAATTGGATTTTTTTGCCACATTCTATTGTAAGTGATTTATTGATATTTAAAGGTTGATGATTTTCCCTTACTGCCTTTTATATATTAATAAAAAATATATACTATGGGTACTATACCAATTCAATAAAATCAATAATAAAGTCAATTGATAAGTATTATTATTATCATTTATATTATCATTATTATAATTGTTAACTAAACGAACAAATTTTAGTTATACCATCATCACGTGCTATAAATATAGAAATGCAATAACTAAAATTCCAAACAATTAAACTCTTACTAATTAGAGACATTTTCAACATCCATATTCAACAGGCAAACGTTGGTCGATGTTCTAAATCATACTAGAAAATAGTGGCAAAAGGCTTTCCATTTATGACGGTTTAGTTGTGCGATTAATTCTTGCAATGTCCCCTTATTATCTGTAGCACAAAATACTGTCATGTAGACCATTACACATTTAATTATGTTACAAAAATGTGTCAGCTTGGAAAACCATGCCCCCAGTGTTTACACAGGCTGGCTAATCCTCCGCTTCTTCAAACATACCATGGACGGGTGAAAACTTAAACGAAATCATAATTTCACGCATCATCATCACTATCTAAACTACATGCATTAACAGCGCATATATATTTATATATCTTACATACTATTTTTGATGCCCATACGCGAAAAGCCAATTTGAAAGAAAAACATGTAACGCGGCTCAAACACCGATACCAGCGCTATACATTTTAAATTATGGGTTTATTTTAATGCACTATTTATCTGTAAATTAGGCTTGAATATACACTGCTCAGTGTTTTCCACTGTCACTATATTGCCCCTATATAGGAATTATATTTTGTGTTGGAAAGTAATTGGATGATTTTCACTTACTTTGAAAGGGCATATTTTGAAGGAATTGAATAAAAGCAAGAGGCAGGCTTAGAACTTGATATATAGTATTTTTAGAAATATCGTTCGTTGTATTGTGTTGCCTTACACATTTATCATAAGCATTTATTTTCAATTTGTGAATATACAATTACCAACAACCTAAGTTGATTAGTCAAGAGGGTTAGTGTAGGTGTATATTAGTAATAATGAGTATAAAAACAATTGTCAGTGATAGATGTATTCATGTATGGGCCTTTCTACATTAAGTGCGCTGTGCTGTGACAAAATATAATCAAACAACACGTAAGCATCCATGCAGCCTTTAAGTATTAGTATTTATATTATAAATGTATATATAAAAAGGATGCATTAGAATAAATTATATCTTTATCAGGTCAAATAATTTTGTCGCAAGATAATCCTTTTCTTGAAAAATCAAAATGATCTAATGTATTTAAAATCATTTTTAGGCATTTAAGATCGCTTTTACATGCATAAATTCATAGCCTGAATACTACAATAGTATACCATATTATATACCCACACACTCATACACCTATTTAAAGTTTTCATCTACTTGAAGGACTTTTATAGAGAAATAAAACACGTTTCTATGACTTAATCCCCATAAAATATTTTGTTGATTTTATTATATTATTAAAAGTGAAAAAAAGGATAATGTCTCAAAAGAATAGTGCAACCATTCAAATTAAACACGTAGCTGTTGTTGTCATCCAAATGAAATGTGTACAATTCACGCAATATCATAGTTACACAATGTTTTAAAACTTAAACGTGTATATCATTTATATTCAAGTATATTTGATATTTTAAAAACAAGTAATGTTATGCTATTGCCTGTCTTATATTGTTGTCTAACGTAGTACCATTGACATAAAAGGACGTCTTTGTTTCAAAAATAAAAGGCCAAGATATGCAATAACATAAGGTGTCTTAATTAATATGCGTACATGTACATAAGCAAACTGTGAGTGATCAAAAGATGCTTCTCAACCTTTGCGAAATATTTTATTCTATCTTGTCTTGATTATTTAAATAGCATTTTGTTTCGAATGTCCCTCGAAGACATGATTCCCCGTGTCTAAAATGGATAGCAAATATTTTGGGTTGTAATTTTATCTTTATTTGAATTTGCTCAAAATACAATTATGAAATCAGTTGCAAATACACCATCAAACAAGGATATGTCTGCTCATATGATGCTCCCGTTGAATATATCATTTTGTATATCAAATTATGTTTTATCTGAGAGAAAACCAAAATTATGCCTTTAAACAATAATAACCGTGTTAAGTAGACCATATTTTGTATTCGTCTGAGTGGGAGATCGTGCACATGCTATCAAAACCACATGTTATTAAGTCACGCTCACTCTTGGGCCTTTAATTCACAACTAATTATTTCATCTTTGCTTAAGTAGTATTACATTTGAACCACATTACCTATCTAGAAATGCAAAATGGCCCGCTATGAAACTGTAATGTAGACTAAATAGTGAGATAAATGAATGAGTCATAGCGCTTATCGATATTTTATTGGAGATGATGATTTTGTAACTGATATATGTTGGCACCCGATAACACTTGTGGGACACTTGACCGGTTTTTTTTCTAGAACAATGAACAAAAGCACATGCGTTTTTAGTCGTCTTGCTCCTGGTAGTGATTGGTACCAACCACTTTACTCAATGGTCTGACCCTTTACACACCACAACAATAGTGCTCTTCAGACACCGATTTTCAAGGGTTCCAGAGAACGTGTCGATCGATTTGTATTTGTCTATATTGGTAAGTATGGCATTTAGATTATTCAATTTAATAAAAACACTTCATACAATTATCTGGTCCTTAAAACACTATCAAAATAGTGCTCTTCAGACAGCGATTTTTAAAGTTTCGGGAGAACGTGACCAGATTGGTCGAATATTTTCTAATTGTATTATATAGCTTAATAAGTATGTCCCGTATATAATTCAATTTGACAAAGCACTTCATTCAATATCTGGCCCTTAAAAACACCATCCAAATAATGCTCTTCATACACCGATTTTTATCGTATCGGGAGAACGTGTCCAGATTGGTCGAACATTTAATATTTATATCAATAGCTTGATAAGTATTGCACTTACATAATTCAATTTGATTTTCATTTACCATTTATTGATGGACATAATTAAGATAGACAATTCATCAAGTAGGTTTGCCAGGTTAGTGATCATTATAATGAATACCTACGTAAATGACTATCATAATAAATGATATATTTATTCTAAATTTTATATTCAAATCACATGCCTTGTTGTGTATCATCACCAATTATAGTTCAAACATTTTCAAGATTCAACTAAATTACTGTATTAGTAATAGTTATCAACTGAACATATTGTATAAATTGGAAACGTTTAGAAGAAATAGTTCATGCAAATATTAATATGTTAATATCAATTTATTAATGTTTATAAGAAATAAGAATACAAATCGTTTTGCGATATATCTGTATAGTTTATTAAAAATCGATTTTGTGTATTTTTCATATTTCTAATGCATAAGTAGAGCCCAACCTAGGAACTCGGGGGTCTATAGGATTTGTCTCTGTCCGTCTGTGCGTCTTGTCCGAACGTGTTGATATTGAACCGTTTTTTTCTCGGCATCCAATGAGATATTAAGTTTATCTCTTTGCTAGAAATGACTACATGTAGTGCAGGTATGTATAAAAACGTTGATATTTACTAATAACAATTAATGCTAAGATCAAGTCGCCTTACCTTACCGATTGGCGTGACAATCAAGAACCTCGACCAATCTTTTTTGGTCTTGGTCGAAAATGAGACCCTCCTTTGGGTGATGCTGTTATTCTATTGCATGCTCTCCCTCTTCCGCGCTTGCATGTCCTCTATCAAACTATTTGTAGAAATCATGTCTCATGATATGCCCATAAATGACATGCTCATAAATGTTTTCTTCTGAACAGTATCAGGCAGCGACCTTTTGGCACCTGCACTAGTGATTCTAGACGCTGTTGCGACATTTAGCCGATGGTCCATTTCTCTACTCCTTATAACAACGTTGACCAGACACATCATTTGGTGAACGTAGTTCTTGCTGCTGTAGAAATCTTAAATTTCATCATTATTAGTTTTTAAATTTTGTTAATTGACTTTCGTGCAATTTCTTTTTTTTTGCAAACCACTTTTTCTGTTTTTGGCAATCAACTCTCCCAAATACCCAAAATTAACTACTTGTTTAACCTGCTTCAATCTAATTTGATATTTGCTATTTTTTCCATGGTCTCCGTCTATTTATGTTCATCTTCTTGTCAACATGTTTTCCCAATTGTTCATTCTCTTTTTCATGTTATCGCTGTGTCGTCTGTGTATCTCAAATTGCTTGTTTCTTCTACCTCAGACTGAAACTGGCTCATATTCACTCTATAGCGCCTTGAATAGGTTAAAATGTATGGTAATATCATCCATCTCTACCTCGTTCCTCCAAGGATTTAATACCTACTGAGTTAATTTATTCGGTTCGCACTGCTGCAGCTTTATGCCAATCGAGCCTGGCTATTATTTGAATGTTCTCCTTGGATTCGACATAATTACCAAGCTTTAGGATAAGATTTTCGACTCTGCAGGATTTCTGTAATGTTACTCATTATATTAAGTGTTCAATGGTCAGAGTAATGAACGTTGCATGTACTTGCTATCGCAATATAGCTAAGAGAATCATTTCATTGGACTGGAATTATTTGTACAGAATGTTTAGGTGTATAATGAAGTCATTATTTAAACCTCATAAGATATATCTGAGAAATCAAGTTAATTTTGTTTTTCTTAAGGGGGTTTAAAACTACATAGCGAAGATCAAATTAATAAATTTGTATACGACTCAAGGCAAAAACACATTGACTGTAGGCGTTTGAATTGGGTCTGTGCCCTCAACGATTGCTTCTACAATATTCAAGATTGTTTTCTAAATATTTTGTTTTGAAATGCTACACTATTTGAGGTGTTGCAAACGAATATGATTAGGGTATATTTACGTAATCTTATTTTTTAGTTTTTAATGATTTTTATTTTAAAAAAAATAAAATAAAAAGAATGACCCCAAACCCTACACGGTGCCATTTCGTTTTTCTATATACATAAGCACCAGAGTGGGATAGCTTAACTATTTTTCTTTCCAACCAATGCCAGATGTGTCAAATAAGCAAACAAGTTATGTCCTATTTATAGCTCAAATATTTGTTTTGCTGGGCGCGTGTAGAAAACGGACACATAAGAACAATTTGCTTATGAATGAATTAATATATTTATATATCATTTAATTGATATATATGCACATATACTTTATATTTATAACATGCCTGTATAACGAAAAACCAAGAGTGTAATATTTTCCGATGTCTTCACTCTGGCGTTATTTTTCTTTACTTACATTGTAATTTGCTATTGTAATTTAATAAGATTTGACAACCTCAAAGATGTACCGCAAAAACACATATTTGATCAAAATAAACACTTTGTCGGATAAATCTTGTAGTTATTATCAAAAAATATATTTAATTATAATTGAGAATATCAAGTTTGAAACAATGTATGAAGACAAAAACATAAATGGTTTTCGTTATGCCTTTTCTTGAGTTCGAAATTATGAATTAATCAAACAAAATATAGAATAATCCTGTCATGTTTCAAATAGTAGATTTTTTTTGTCCAACAACAATTGAGTTATGGTTGATAAAAAAATGTAAACAGACGTTTTTATGTGACGCAAAAGGCATGCTTGTTCAACACTCTAACCAACTGAGCTAACACAAGTAGCTGCTTTGAATCGCAAAATTAGTGTCATTAATAGTTTATTCTCTTGAAGAAATAAAAAAGGAACACGCAACTTGATTATATATCGAAGGGAGTTATAACACTCTGTATGCTAAATCTGAACGCTTCCTTCGGGTGCGGTTCAAAATATATTTTCGATAAAATTGAATAAGCATAAAAGCAATTTCTATGCATTTAGACAAAGACTCGAATCTCAATGTTTCAATCTTGGCTTGCAATTCAGTGACGACTAGATTTGAGAAAGTGTAATCCTTTATATTGAAGACCAACATAATTTGCATTTATTACATGGTCAGGGTGCATAGCTTAAAGAAAAGATAAGGAAAAAGCCATGATGCAATATTTCTGTGTATTGCACCCGGACTATTTTCCGATTGCACTTCCGAAATCAAATTTTCATAATAAAACAATATAAACATGAATCAATGATTAAATAATTGATTTCACATAGATTGTTTTCTTATCCTAAATGATTTATAAGCGTAACATTTTATAATCCACCCTGATTGTCAATGTTTTTAAACATATTATATTATCGCCCACTATGATATGGCAATTTTTTTTTCAGTAACGATTTTTTTGTTATTCCATGTAATAAAGGGAATGCAACATTCAGATTCAATATTGTTAGGTGTTTATTGCACTCAGGGGTCAAATTTGATGCACTCAGCCTTCGGTTTCGATGCATCCAATTTGACCCCTTCGTGCAATAAACAATATTGAACCTTCATAAGGTATTCTCATACTATTGGATACACAATGCATGATTATAATATTATGAGAAATGAAAAAGTATGTTTATAAAGGTCAGTTTTAAATGATTATCTTAGATTGAAACATTTCATTTTGAAATAAATAAAATATTACAAAAACTATGACCATTGCTCACAACATTTTTTAATGACCTTATTTAAAGCACAGTTAGTTAATGCATTCATTGACATTTACTTTCAAGTGTTTTTGGCGTCGGTTTTAATGAAATGTCATTCAAAGTGAACTATAAGTAGACCAATTAATAACATTTTTTTCTTTGTGTCAGCAAAATCTTAACATAAAACAGATTAATAATCTTTGATATCGATATTTCAAAAATAAAAACACAGAGGGTATATTATGTTTATCATTTTTTTTTCAAGCAAAATCGTCGTACAGAGCTCT